>VDFB02111885.1:0-280671 GCA_007258455.2 Sequoia sempervirens
TACATACATACATACATACATACATATATATATATATCACACGTATATGTGTCTATCAATAAGATAGTAATTGTTTATGTATGTGATTGTGTAATCTAATGTGTATATATATATATTTACACACACACACACAAACATATATGTAGCATTGAAGCTATTTATCAATATATGTGTACACACACAAATATATATATAAATATATTTAGAAAGTATTCGAGGCCGATCTATATATTATGCAGAGTATTAAAGGCTGATTTATATATATAATGCATATAACAAAGGCCGATTTATATAATATATGGTTTGGTCGATGAAGTGAAACATATAGCACACTATGTAATAGCACTTAATTAAATATTAAGGCACATTAATCATTTCAAATAAAGTACAAAGGAAATACTTGAGATTATAGTCTATTGTATAATGATACTGAAACTGAATTAAATGCAACACTTAGTATGCAACAAAACAGTCAACATATTAACAGTGTTTTAAATGCCAAGAGGTCTAGCCAATGTTATGTGTCAACTACTCAGTCTTGGACTAAGTCGACTAAGTATGTGCAACCAAGATATGAAAGACCATTTCCACAATTTAAATTGTGGGCTTAAGAATAGGGAATGTGCTATAAACTTGGCGCCATGTTATGAATTATCTAATTACTTTAGAAGTCTATCTTGCTTGGAAACCAATTTTCTGTATAAAGCATGTGCTTTATGAAATTGTGAAACCTATTGTGGCAATTATATAATCGACTTGCTATATAATTCTGATGAGTATCATCATAGGAATTCGCCACCTTTTCACTCATTAGCTGAGTTGATAGTTTATCCATGAGAAGTGGCATAGAATGATCCTTGTTTATAGCCTTTAGAAGCTGGAATTTGAGTATATAAATATAGGTGAACTCACCTCATTTCATACACTTTTTTATATGCAATAATACTCTGCTCCAATTCAGTTGTAGTATTCATTGAGTGATTGTTATTTTGTTGAGAGCTTTTGTGAGGGAGTTTTAGTGAGATTAGTGAAGTGAGGTTGATTGCTAAGTTGGTTTTAAAGAGAAGGCCAAGCTAGGAATTCCAAGAGACATTTGGATTAAGCAATTGATAGGCATGAAATTCTATTCATATTCTATTTTGTCTTTAAATCTAAAAGATTGTTTTCCTTGTATGTTTATTTCAGAATTGCACTAGTTTTCTTAAAATAGAGAAAAGTCTATTTGCTTATAAAAGAGGAAAGATCATGTTGATGTGTTTTCTATATAAGTTCTTATAGTTACTCCATAAAAAGGAGTGTTTGATTGACATCTATAGTAATACATACTAGGAAGATGAATTGGGAATAACTTGTTAAGTTATTTCATGTTAAGTTGTTATGAGGACTTAGGAAGCTTATGAGTTATACCTGGGGTTAGGTTATCCATTGGGGGGGGGGTAACTTATACTTTTTCTTATGTTCTCTTGGTTTGAAATGATATCTAGTTTTGGGAAAGGGAATAGGTCAAATCTAAGGTTAATGATTACCTAATGGAGGTTTACCTATGCATAGATATAATGGTCTAAAGTAGAATGAGCTAGGGTAGTGTATGTGAGTAGGATGACTATCACTCAAAGTATTGAGTGAGAATACTTTGGACAAAGTAGTGTGTTTTCATTTGGCTCCACTGTTAGTTCACCATGTTCCTTTTTGTGCATGCTAGATCAGTATTGTAAGGTCTACAAGTTCTAGTTATCTAGGGCACAACACTAAGCTCATTAAGGTTAAAGTTATGTGGTTTCTTCACCAATCTCTTCGTCAAAGGGTAGGGCCACCTATCGAATGATAGATGTGCGGGGGACCGCGTATGAGTCTGTGGTTGGCAGAAAAGTGCTTGAGTGATGCTTCTCCTCCACAACTAGCGATCAAGTTCTATAGAAGATTCCTAGACCATTTGTATCTATTGCTTTAAAGCTCGGTTGAGCTATGTATGTAATTGTTTACAATCTTGGAAATATTGTAACATGATGATTATTGAATTGAAAATGAAATTAATGAATGGTTTTTGTTATGTCATTTATGTTCATTCTTTCTCTCTTTAGAAAGGAAAAATTTATTGCAATGGTTTGAAACATAGTTTATTTACTTGGAAGTAAAAGCTTAGGAAATTTACTTGTGTGAACAATTGGCATGTTACACATGGTATCAGAGCTACCAGGTTTAGCTCTAGAACCTATGTGCTCATCATATTTCTATCCAACGTTATTTAATGTTTGGAAATTCTCGTGCTAGGATGGTGCATCTCAGGTTAATTGCAAGAAAGTCAATAATTGGAAACAAGTGCTACCTGAAAGACAAGAAGGAAAAATAGGCCATTATTCGTACAATAGAGGGTACCAACTATGATAATGTGGTCTGGTTAAGCAATACTGAATCTTTCAGTCATGCTCTTTCTCGGACTAGTGAAGTAATGAGAAGGATGAAGGAGGAAGCCAATTTCAACTATCTACCTCTAGTTTCACTAGAAAAGTATGATTCCTTGTCACTTTCCAGGGATATGCCCTCGGAAGGGAGTGTCGGTCTAGCATTCATCTTTGGAGACCCTAGAGTTCTTTCAATGTCGAAAGTCATTGTAATTTCCTCAGTAACAAATCAAAAGGTTATGTGCCTCGTAACTATGTATTGGATGATAAATTTGAAGGTTACTATCCATTTTGGGATAGAGAAGAACAAATGAGAGATGAACAAAAATGTAGGGTATACCCTATTAAGTTATGTGTCAGAGAGTGAATATGAGGGATACTCTCCACTTGACCATTTGAATAGTCACTCTATGTAATTGAGAGGATTTTGAGATCCTCGAAAGTAATAAAATCATGTGTTTGTCAAAATCTTGTGCTCAACTATTATGTGAAATTTCTTTGTAAATGAATGCTCATTTAAATGTTGTCCATAAGATAGTAAGAACATGATTGAATCTAATAATGATGAACCTTTAGGTATAAACCTTTTATTACAAAGATGGTGAGAACTAGGACCAATCCTGGAGGGAGTCATGAAGTCAAGCAAGGTTTGGTGGATGATGAAGCTAAATTGGATCAAATTTTGGCTATCATTCATGAAACCAATGCAAGGTTGGGGAATCTTGAGCAGGAAGTAAGGGTAAAGGATAGAGTAGAGCAGGAAGTTGCAATTAATGAGAATGAGGGAGATGTTGCAAGTATGAGCAAATTTGGTGGTGGTGTCATTGATGTCAACACAGTTAAGTATGTTGCAAATTGTGCATGTATAGTTGAAATATTGTTGAGATGTTGTGAGTACATCGAGCTATCTTTATGATGTTATAGATGTTCTGAAATGATGGGTTTCCAAGTGCTTTTGAGAAAATTAATAAAGAGTGAAATTAGAGTTAAGTATGTGTTCAGAATGTGCTCTGATATGTGCTTCGTGTTTCTCTTGTGTTGATCCTATGCTTGTGCGGATCTGAAGAGTTGTTGATAATCTGATGGTGATATATATTGACCTGTAGCTTATGGTTTGATGGAGCATGAAAGTTGTGTTCACCGGTGTGTGAACTATTCTGGCAGAGTTAGCTGTCTGTGGATTGGGAGAAATGTTTCTACTCTGTAGTCCTCTGCTATTTTGTTTCAAATCTTGTAGATCTAGAATATGTCTTATAATGGTGTTCTCTGGGATTTGGAAAAGATGCTTGTGGTTTGGTGATTTGAAAGTTGAGTTTTAGAGTTGTTGTGTGTGTTTGCATAGTCTGGATGGACTGATGGAAGGAGTTCGGTGTTCGAGGGTTGTTACACTTGTTGCAGATGTATCTGAAGGAACCTGAGATGTGTTCTTGTGCATAATGAAGTATGTTGTGTTGTCTGCATGTTATCTTCTTGTTGGAAAATGTGAACGTCAATGTTCATTTGTGTTTTCATTAGGTTTGGCCGACCTGGTGTTTACACTTCATTTGAAGAAAAAAAATTAATTAAGGAAGCGTGTGGTTGATCCAAGACATTATTTTTGGTCTTGGTTAAGTGTTTTAAAAGACCACTCTCATTCCTTTCCACCGCGGGAATGTTGAGTTGCCAACCTAATTTGAATTTATGAAATGAAGCTTATGTGGCCGACCTTGGAGAAAGTTTCTAAGGTTGAACATGGTATAAATGCAAGCAAAATTGTGAATAATTAAATGATGCAAAGTAACGAAGTAAGCCACAAATAAAAGAGAAAAAGTGTGTGAAAGTGAGTTGAGGCAGCAATACTTCATTGTGTTAGATTCTTGAAGGTAGTGAGCTGAAGGTTTCTGCAATCTTCTGATAAAGGTTGTGGATGTGTGTAAATTGTTGTGGTGGATCTTTTGTTTTCTTTTGTATTAGTAGGCAGTGAGCCTCCCTGTTGGACAATGATTCCTTTCTGTAGGTAGTGAGCCTTTGTATCTGGACAATGAGTCCTCTTTTCGATAGTGAGCCTTTGTATTCAGTTTTGCTATCTCTTTATATTGTGAGTTAATCCTCACCATGGTTTTTCACTTAAAATTTGGTGTTCTCTATGTTGATTTTACTTTTTGTTACCTGCATTTCATGTTCATACTTAATAACAAAACAATGTGGTTGTGAAATTGACAAGTGTTGAAGTTTTGTGTTTAATTTTGGTGACAACTGATTCACCCCCCCTCTCAGTTGTCCTGTTCCTTTTAACAAGAGAAAATTCTCACGATCATGAGAAATAGAAATCACCTTCTCTATATGAGGGAACTAGTAGAAAGTGTATGACTAGTAAAATTTCTAGGGACATGAGGAAAATAACCCCACCCAAATTTGAAGGTAGCACCAGTGAGGAAGAAGCTAAGTCATGGTTGATCCAGATGGAGAAATATTTTGAGATTCAAAACTATTCTAAGCTCACGAAAGCAGTATGGGGAGCCGCTAGCAGGAGAAGCCTCTAACTGGTGGATGAACAAGAAAATGGGATTCAATCTTAGTTCTCTGAAACTTACATAGAACAAGTTTATGGAAATATTTTAGAAAAGATGGTTGCCTCAACTCTTTTTTGACTAGAAACTCACTAATTTTCAAAATCTGAGGCAAGGAGATATGTCAGTAAATGAGTACTGGGAAAAGTTTACCCATCTGTTATATTATGTTCCAATGTATCAGAAGGATGAATGATTATGCATAAGGAAATTCATCATAGGGATTAATAGTCAAATTGGGGGTGAGGTAGATGTTCATGGTCCAACCATTATGGATCTAGTGTATGAGAAGGTTGTTAAGCAGGAGCAAAAGCTCAAAGCCATCTCCATCTGCCAAGAGTATAGGAATCATAGGAAGTTTTTCGGAGCTCAAGTTAAACCAACTCCAAGGAAGTTTGAAGGGTTGTAAAATTTTCATAAGGGGATAAGGGATCCTGAAATAATGGAAAAGAATCAAGGAAGGAATGTAGAAGGAATAATTTCAATGGTGACAATGTGAACAATGTTGGAAGTAATGCTAGTAAACCTATTGAACCTGCAAGGAAGAGAGGACCAACAATGGGATGTTTCACATGTGGAGGAGACCATTATGCATCAAATTATCCTAATAAGTCTTCTGGGTCACAACCTTATGGAAATCCTCTTCCTTCCTAGCAAGTGATGTTCTAACAGAAGATTCATGTTGCTTTGGATGATCATCAAGCAGAGTATCAAGTTACTCTAGTGAAGACTCCAGGTATTTTTTTGGCTTACCCATTTCCATAGTTATAGATATTGGAGCTACTGAAAATTTTGTTTCACTTAGAGTAGTAAAGAAAATATATAGGAAATTTGGTTACATGGAAAAGTCATGGGTTGTAGAATATGAAAACCAGACAAGAGCAACAGTGGAACAATATTTATTCAAAGCTAGGATTGAGCTACCTTGTTTTTCTACTAAGGTAAACCTTTATGTGACGCTCTTAGGATCCTATGATGTTATCCTAGGAATGAACTGACTTTGGAAGCATAAGGCCAAGGTAGACTGTCATGCCAAAACTATAAAGTGCTTGGATGATTTAGGTAACCAAGTAATGTTGCAAGGGATACCTAGGGAAGTCAAGTTACGTCAAATTTCCGCTATGCAACTGCTTAGGGCTAAGAAGAAAGGATGTAAAATTTTTGCAGTAAAGATGGAAAAGCTTGAAGAATATAAGGAAATATACTCACAAGATGGTATGGTCAACTATGGGTCAAAAGATTATCAAGAAATGGAAGAAGGTAAAATGGTGGAAATAGGGGGGATGGATATGGAAAAGTATCCTATCCTACAAAAGTTTGTAGATGTGTTTCTAGAAGAATTACTTGGACTACCACCAAAAATGATTTTTGATTTCTCCATTGAGATAGTGCTAGGATCGAAACCTATTTCCAAAGTACCTTATGGAATGACAACAACTGAGTTAATGGAGCGTAAGGCACGACTAGATGAATTATTATCTAAGGGATTGATAAGACCAAGTGTATCACCCTAGGGAGCACTAGTAATCTTTGCAAAGAAGAAGGATGGTACAATGCAGTTGTGCATATAGTATCAAATGTTTAACAAAGCTACGGTAAAGAATAAGTATTTGTTGCCACACATTGATGACTTTTTTGATCAAATGCAAGGAGTTGTGTTTTCTACAATTGATCTATGATATGGATATCACCAATTACAAATCAAAGATGAAGACATCTTCAAGACTACTTTTAGAACAAGGTACAGACATTATGAGTTTATAGTCTTGCCATTTGGACTAACTAATGCATCAACAAATTTTATGAATCTAATGAACATGTTTAGGGATTGCCTAGATAAGTTTTTTTTAGTTTTCCTTGATGATATCCTAATCTATTCAAATAATTGGGAGGATCATTACAAGCATTTGGAGATAGTACTATAATGAGAGAACATAAGTTGTATGGGAAACTCTCTAAATATACTTTCTTCCAAAAGAAAGTGTAGTACTTAGGATATGTGATATCGGTTGAAGGTATCTCGGTTTATCCAACCAAAATCAAAGCAGTGTTAGAATGGCCAGTACCTAAAAATGTTTTTGAGGTTAGAAGTTTCATGGGTTTGGTGGGATATTATAGGAAGTTTGTGGAAAATTTCTCTAGAATATCTTTTCCAATTACTTCTTTTCAAAGGAAAGGGAAGAAGTTTGAGTGGAAAAAAAATTTCCAAGCAACATTTGATCTAATTAAAGAGAAGTTAACAACTACTCCAATTTTGAAAGTACCAGATCCTAATGGTGACTTCACTATTATCACAGATGCATTAGGAGAAGGGTTAGGAGGAGTTTTAATGTAAGAAGGGTAAGCAATTGCTTATGAATTAAGAAAGTTGAAACCCTAGGAGAAAAATTATGCATCACATAATTCAGAGTTAGCAACAGTGGTTCATGCATTGCAGATGTGGAGGCATTACTTGTTAGGGAAATCCTATGAGATGAAAATTGATCTTCACGGATTGAAGTATCTATTCACACAACCTAATTTGAATGCATGGTAGAGAAGATGGTTGGATTTGATAGTTGATTATAACTTCAGTATCAGCTACATCAAAGGAAAAGAAAATCGGGTAGTCGATGCCTTAAGTCATAGAAGACATATTGCCTCAATAGTGACAATCCAAACCGACTTTAAAAGCCAAGTGTTGTAGAAATGTAAGGAGGATGAGGACTATTTTCAAGTTAAGCAAGCACTCACAAATAATCCACAAGATGCAAGTTATGAAGGATTTCATTTTGAACCCAATGGATTGCTTAGGTATAAGGAAAGGATGTATGTGCCTAGATTTGAAGAGTTGAGAAATTTTGTGTGGAAAGAAGTTCACAAAGCACCATACTCAGGACATCCTAGTGTGACAAAAATGTTGGAAAATGTGAAACCATTATACTTTTGGAAAGGGATGAAAGGAGATGTTGCTAGATTTATGGCTAAATGCTTGGAATATCAAAGGGTGAAAGTGAAACATCATCATCTGACAGGATTACTATATCCACATGATATTCCAGAGAGTAAGTGGCAAGTCATTAGTATGGACTTTATGGAAGGATTTCCTATGTCAAGAAATAAGCATAATGCCATTTTAGTAGTTGAAGACAAGCTTACCAAAGTAGCACATTTCATACCGAGGAATTTAACTGATGGAGCTCATGTCATAACTCAAAAATTTATGCAAGAGGTGTTTAGACTACATGGAATTCTGGTGAAGATTATCTTAGATAGGGATGCATGTGTGACCTCAAGGTTTTGGCAAACCTTATTTTATGCATTGGGGACTCAACTAAATATAAGTTCAGCATATCATTTGGAAAAAGATGGACAAATAGAAAGGGTGAATCAAGTACTTGAAGACCTACTAAGAATGTATTGCATGGATCAACAATACAAGTGGGAGGATTACTTTCCATTAGTCAAATTTTCTTATAATAATTCCTACCTATCTACAATAAATATGACTCCCTTCGAAGCATTATATAGCCGAAAGTGTTGAACCTTGATAAGTTGGGATAAAATTGAGGAAAGGGTGAGTCTTGGACTTGAAATGTTAGCTAAAATGGAGGAACAAGTAAAAGTTATCAAGAAAAGGCTAGTTGAATCCAATGATAGGCATAAAATCTACGTAGATGCAAAGAGAGTAGCCAGGAGTTTTGCAATTGGTGATATGGTGTTGTTAAGGGTTAAACCACACAAGAGTTCTATGAAGTTTAGGAAGTCATCGAAACTAGCTCTGTGTTATTTAGGACCTTTTGAGATTCTTGAGGAAGTGAATCCTGTAGCTTACCGAATAGCGTTGCCACCAGCTCTTGCCCGGATGCATAACATCTTTCACATTTTTTACCTAAATAAGTATATACTAGGAGATAATCATGTAATCGATTGGAATTCTTTACAATCAGAAGACCTCGAAGTGGTAACAATCGAGCCTATCAAGGTGCTCAAAACACGTAAACTTCACTTGCGTAATAGGGAGGTTTTGTAGTGCAAAGTCCTGTTATCTCTCAAAAACGTAGGCAAGGATACCTCAAGAGGTCGCCAATATCTTGGTACGTTTTAGGGTAACAGAACAAGGTTTGAAATAATCAAACCTTCTACTCTTCAGGTGCTGCTAGACCTAGGCGGGTGTACCTATAACGGATGAAGCAGACTTAACCTATGATCTTCCTTCCTACAACAATTTATCCACAATGGCATATGGAAGTGGACAAAATGGATCAAACTTGGAATGAATTGTATAATAAAATGAAGACTAAATCCTAATATGCTCAACTAACAGATGTAAAAAAATATGAATGAGACTGAATGATGTGAATGGTGAGACCAGTACCTTATAGGGTATGTGGAGTCAAGAGAAATCTAAGATAAGTACTCTGTTCTGGCAAGAATTCAAGTTGTTCAACATATGATTTGGTTTATAGCTTGTATAAACATGCAAGATTATAATTACCGAGTTCTTAAATGATCCAATTGATATCTTCTAATTACTATGATCAACTTAGAGGATTTAATCTTTACTGAAAATAACCAATTAATTGATCACACAGTTATAGCAAATGTGTACTGAAAAACTGGAGGTAAACTTGTTACACCAATTCAAACAATTAGAGAACATCACAATTGGAGAAAACTTCGATAATATTTTCAATAAACACGACCAACAACTAATACTAGAAACAATTGCAACACATCAAAAGACTTCCATTGATATCTCCATGATTTTACATATGCAACATAATCTCATTTTTTTTGCGGAACATTGTGTTCCTCTGAACTATATCTATTCTATCCTATTGTTTTACCTACTACTTCATTTACAATTGAGAGTGATTATTTATACATCAATATCCGAATAGGCACATCGTTTCATATTCCAATATCGGCAAACAGTTGCAATTAGGAATTTTTATGTTGGCCACAGTGCATAAGACTTCATCAATCATTCGCTATAACATCCTTGTGAGTATGCCGAAGGCAACAATATTGCTGATCATCCCTTTGGTCTTCTATGCCTCGCCGTAACACATCCGAGTCGTGAAGACATCATATCAAAAACCCCTAAAACCCCATTTGTCTCTGGCGCGTCGCTTTAGCATTCTGTTTGTCACAACGAAGCCATATAGTATTCTTTTATTCCCTTTTAGTTTCATCTTCACATTCGTTATAGCTCATCTGGGTCAGTGAGATATCACAGAGATTACAATACGTTTTTCTAATATGTACTTGTGCGTTCCATTCGCTGAGACCCAAGGAGCCTCTCACTGAAATGCACCTTGTTCTAACTCACTGTCGCTATAACTTAATGGTGTTGGGAAGACCTTATAGAGAATCCACCTTGTTCTGCCAAAAGTTCCTTTATCTCCCGAGTCACCAAGACAACAATAAACTCCTGCCGACAAAGTCCCCCTATGCTCCATCGGCAAGACCGGGCACCTCGCCAAGACATTTTAGTTTTCTTACCAACTAAAATAAGTCTTACCGATGAAGCCATTCATTGGCAAGACAATGATCCTTCAAAGAGACTCATACCAATTCCAAAAGTTACATCGAACCCATTCCTTCATCTCATTCGCGGAGACTTATCTCGATGTGCTCTATTGGTGAAACACCCTGATTTCGTTGAAACTCTCGCCGAAGACCACCTCTCCATAGATCACCAAGACATTTTGGTTTTCTTACCGACTAAGTCCACTTGTCGCTGATGACCCCTTTCACATCTTATCAGCAAGACACTACTCCGATATACTTTAGTCTCACCGATGTACATTCCTCGTCGCCAGTCGGTAAGACAATGCTCAATCGCCAAGACCACCTGCCGAAAACTTTTAGCTTGGCCGAAACATTTCCACATGCACCAGTCAGAGAGACAAAATGTTTTCGCTGTGACCTTACACTGATACTCATCAATTTGGCCGAAATGAATACTTGTGCACAGTCGGTATGACATGTGGAGATCGTCGTGACGTTATATTGATGCCTCAATCCTTTGCTGATAGAACCTTTGATACGCCTTTCAACAAGACATTCATATTTCGCTATGACCTTCACCCGAATATGACTCCTATGCTGACATGTGTCTTTCAAACATGGGTCGGTGAAACATGACACGTTCAGTGAAGCATTACACCAATGATCCTGACTCATGCCGATATGAACACTCCCGTCGCCGATACGATGAAACTGTTATGCCGATAATTGCCAGTGAATGAAATTCAGTCGCCATGACATTAAAACATCTTGCTGATAGGCAACACATATGTTTTGCTAGCAGAAGACACAACATGGATCGGGGAGAGCCTAATGAACTCATGCTGATAGGCACTAGAATGCAAAAGATGCGTGACTCAATGGATTCGATGGACAACATGGGAAAAATATGAGCAAAATGATATGAAAATAAACCCCTACATTTATGAAAAGGATTCCAATGGAAACTTAAGGTTATGGAAAACATGTGAAAAAGCTCAAAAATTTATAGTTCCAACAGTGGCTCCATCTGGGGATGAATGATAGTCAAATCATTGCAAGGATCCAAAATCTTTGGGTGAGCAGACCGGACCAAACACAAAATGAGCCAGTGAGCAGAATGGAAATGGAAATGAAGCATGAAGGAATGAATGCAAAATGAATTCAAGATGGAGGTGAATGCAAAATGGAAATGCACCAGAACCCTAAACTACTATGCATGGAAAATAAATTTAGAGAGGATACACAAGAGTTGTCCATGCACTGGAAACCCTCAATCCTTCGTGTTTCAATTTCACCTTTCCTGAGCTGTTATAATCTGAAACTCAAACCAAGCCTTCCCCTATCAAACACCTAGTTTTGTGTTGAGTTCATCAAATTCTTCCTGAAGATACTCATGCAATCCTTCCTATCACTGTTATTGCAAGTTCTTAGAGTATCATCATGCTCGGTTTGGCCCAAAATCCCTACACCATCCTGTAGTTCAAATTCTTCAACATCTTGGGACAAACCCCTGTTATTTTCAACATTCAAGATGCATGCATATGAAATACAATATTCCTTATTATCTTTCTCACTGTTATGGATCATAAAGCATTCACTCAACTGTATTAAAATTTCACAATCAAAGTGCCCCTCTTGAGAAACAAAAAATTATGTCAGACCAACATTGTCTGAAACAAGCAAATCTAAAACCCTTTGCATTTCTTTGATACCCCTATGACTCAAACCTTCAATATTAAGCATATATGAACCAATAAAATCTGGAATATTATCATCCTTGGTATGCAGACAAATTTCTTCTCCACATGAGTTAGAAATTTCAAAAACACATACCTCATTCTGAACAGACACATGCATTTGGCCAACCTCAAAGGTTTCACTATCAACTTGAGAAAGGCACTGAGAATCATATGAATCATTGCACAAAAAATTTTCACTGTCAAAACAAATGTAAGTTGGATAAAGAACTTCAGGATCAGCTTCATGTGTATATCTCTGATAGTCAAGAGTCAGCAAATCTGAAATTTGCTCACAGCTGAGTAAACACGTTTCCACATTTTCATTATTATAGTCATACTCATCACTTTTGTCATCATCAAAAAGAGGCCCAGGATCAACCGAGAATGAAAAATTACCAGCACAGTCACTTGTTCCATAACTTGACACATCACTTTGTTTATCTAAAAATACCTTTTGCTCAACATCAAGTGGATCTGAAAATACCTGAAATTCATTCTGGTGCAAACCTTTGCAAAAAATTATTTGATCCTCTTTTAAATCTTCATCATGCCATGGGCCTGAACTTTTTTGGAAACCATTCTCAAATTTACAACCCTCCTCTTCATCGCATGTATTGTTGTAGCTTTCAACTGTAGCTAGAGGCATTGTAAATTCACTATCAACATTTCCCATTGCCTCTTCATCCTGATCCTCATAAGAGGTAAAAGGATCCCCTTGCTATAGATCAAAATCCTCAGGTGTATCTTCAAAATCTGAACACTCATTTGATCCCTCATAACACACACTACTCTCCCTGTCACAATCTGTCAAGCAAGAGAGATATCTTGTACCTTCATCTTTATTATGCAAGCTATCACAAGAATCATACTGACTTGCACATACCTCATCATCTATTGGATGCATTGCTTGATAAATTCCTCTATACTCATCAGAAATACAAAAATTGGAATCAACATTGGTAGTGTCCCCATACCCTTTCCTCTCCATGGCATCAATGAACTTATTCAAGTGATCACAAACTTGTTGTATTGATAATTCTGACCAATTAACTAAATTAGGCTCCCATACCTTTATGAATTGCTCAGTAAACATGGTCCTTGTAGGCCTATGGTGAGAAGGTAACTGTATACAAATTTCTCTCATTCTATTGTACAGAGAAGTGAAATCTTCTCCACCATACCTCCTTATGTCAAGAAAAGCATCCTAAAGACTTTTGAAATATTCATCATCTCTAGATTGTTGGTTCTGATACATACCTTGTTGCAGATTCTGGCTAATATCTCCAAGTGAATCAGAATTGTGTTTCCCTTGAAATTGATCACATTGAAATTCTTGATAACTGCCAATTGCATTTGACACTGATCGCACTGGCATTCTTGATAATTTGCCAATCTTTGTCCAAACAGGATAAGCATTTTCTTGCTTTAATGGTTGTGGAGGATAAGTGCTCTGTTGTGCATGATATGTATCACCTCCATTGTAGAAATTTCCATTTATAATATCAGGTGCTTGAGGGGCCCAATATCTTCCTGCATCTGTATATTCATTCTAGTCCAATTGTAGCCTTTTCCTCTGCCATTCTTTTATTTCCTTTCTCTGAGACTCATACAATGCTTTGACCTCCTCAAAAGTTAAAGATTCATAATCAACTTGAGGAGTGTCATGATCAATAGGTCTGCCCTGATTACCCTCCATTTTTCAGATCATTGAGGATCTTTTTCCTATCATATTTGAACAAATGCAATGTTTCTTTCAGAGTCGCCACCTACTTTTCCAAAAGTAGGAAAATGATTACTTTTGATCTTTTCCCCAGCGGAATCACCCATTCTGAATCTTCTCAAATTATAACCTTTTCTTTAATGACTCTATAATGTGGTCTTCAACCGAATTTTTTGATATGTTTCCCCAGCAGAGTCGCCAATTTGTTATCTCTCAAAAACGTAGGCAAGGATACCTCAAGAGGTCGCCAATCGCTTGGTATGTTTTAGGGTAACAAAACAAGGTTTGAAATAATTAAACCTTCTACTCTTCAGGTGCTGCTAGACCTAGGCGGGTGTACCTATAACGGATGAAGCAGACTTAACCTATGATCTTCCTTCCTACAACAATTTATCCACAATGGCATATGGAAGTGGACAAAATGGATCAAACTTGGAATAAATTGTATACTAAAATGAAGACTAAATCCTAATATGCTCAACTAACAAATGTAAAAAAATATGAATGAGACTGAATGATGTGAATGGTGAGACCAATACCTTATAGGGTATGCGGAGTCAAGAGAAATCTGAGATAAGTACTCTATTCTAGCAAGAATTCAAGCTGTTCAGCATATGATTTGGTTTATAGCTTGTATAAACATGCAAGATTATAATTACCGAGTTCTTCTTAAATGATCCAATTGATATCTTCTAATTAATATGATCAACTTAGAGAGGATTTAATCTTTACTGGAAAGAACCAATTAATTGATCACACAGTTACAACAAATGTGTACTGAAAAACTAGAGGTAAACTTGTTACACCAATTCAAACAATCAGAGAACATCACAATTGGAGACAACTTCGATAATATTTTCAATAAACACGACCAACAACTGATACTAGAAACAATTGCAACACATCAAAAGACTTCCATTGATATCTCCATGATTTTACATATGCAACATAATCTCATTTTTTTGCGGAACATTATGTTCCTCTGAACTATATCTATTCTATCCTACTGTTTTACCTACTACTTCATTTACAATTGAGAGTGATTATTTATACATCAGTATCTGAACAGGCACATCGTTTCATATTCCAATATCAGAAAACAGTTGCAATTAGGAATTTTCATGTCGGCCACAGTGCATAAGACTTCATCAATCATTTGCTGTAACATCCCCGTGAGTATGCCGAAGGCAACAATATCGCTGATCATCCCTTTGGTCTTTTGTGCCTTGCCGTAACATATCTGAGTCGTGAAGACATCATATCGAAAACCCCTAAAACCCCATTTGTCTCCCACGCGTCGTTGTAGCATTCCGTTTGTCACAACGAAGCCATATAGTATTCTTTTATTCCCTTTTAGTTTCATCTTCACATTTGTTATAGCTCATCTGGGTCGGTGAGATATCACAGAGATTACAATACATTTTGCCGATATGTACTTCTTGTGCCTTCCATTCGTCGAGACCCAAGGAGCCTCTCACCAAAATGCACCTTGTTCTAATTCACTATCACTGTAACTTAATGGTGTCAGGAAAACCTTATGGAGAATCCACCTTGTTCCGCCGAAAGCTCCTTTATCTCCCGAGTCACCAAGACAACAGTAAACTCCTGCCAACAAAGTCCCCCTGTGCTCCATCGGCGAGACCGGGCACCTCGCCAAGAAATTTTAGTTTTCTTACCGACTGAAATAAGTCTTACCAATGAAGCCATTCATCGGCAAGACAATGAGCCTTCGAAGAGACTCATACCGATGCCAAAAGTTACACCAAACCCATTCCTTCATCTCATTCGCTGAGACTTATCCCGATGTGCTCTATCGGTGAAACACCCTGATTTCGTTGAAACTCTCGCCAAAGACCACCTCTCCATAGATCACCAAGACATTTTGGTTTTCTTACCAACTGAGTCCACCTATCACTGATGACCCCCTTCACATCTTATCAGCAAGACACTACTCCGATATACTTTAGTCTCACCGATGTACATTCCTCGTCGCCAGTCGGTAAGACAATGCTCAATCGCCAAGACCACCTGCCGAAAACTTTTAGCTTGGCCGAAACATTTCCACATGCGCCAGTCAGAGAGACAAAATGTTTTCGCTGTGACCTTACGCTGATACTCATCAATTTGGCCGAAATGAATACTTGTGCACAGTCGGTATGACATGTGGAGATCACCGTGACGTTATATCGATGCCTCAATCCTTTGTCGATAGAACCTTTGATATGCCTTTTGACAAGACATTCATATTTCGCTATGACCTTCACCCGAATATGACTCCTATGCCGATATGTGTCTTTCAAACATGGGTTGGTGAAACATGACGTATTCGGTGAAGCATTACACCAATGATCCTGACTCATGCCGATATGAACACTCCCGTCGCTGAGACGATGAAACTGTTATGCCGATAACTGCCAGTGAATGAAATTCAGTCGCCATGACATTAAAACGTCTTACCAATAGGCAACACAGATGTTTTGCTAGCAGAAGACACAACATGGATCAGGGAGAGCCTAATGAACTCACGCTGATAGGCACCAGAATGCAAAAGATGCGTGACTCAATGGATTCGATGGGCAACATGGGAAAAATATGAGCAAAATGATATGAAAATAAACCCCTACATTTATGAAAAGGATTCCAATGGAAACTTAAGGTTATGGAAAACATGTGAAAAAGCTCAGAAATTTATAGTTCCAACAAGTCCAATGGGACCAGTACGCAAAAGATTTTGCCACTTGGGAAGACTATGCTGAAATAGATCAAAAGTTTCCTCATGTTTTACGTGCTTTTGAAAATGCTTGAAAAACAATGTTTTGTTTTCTTTACTTAGTTTATGTTTGCTACATAAAATCATTAGGGATGATGATTCACAAGGGAGGGAGTATGTCACACCCCATTGTGTGTTTACTTATTTACTATTACTATGTTAGGGTAATTATTGCATATGTGAATGTATTTGGAATTATGATTGGATATATATGTGTGATTGTACTTGTTTATCATAAAAGTATGAATGAATGTTTATTTCATTTGATGTTAATAGAATGGAAAACTAGAATATATGGTTAATGAATTAGATATTATAACTATGAAAAGTATACTACAAATGTTTGTATTAATGAATGACTAACTACCATGAAAATGTGTTAAGTTAGATGCATGTTCAAAATCAATCCTCTGGAAGTGAGGGAAAGTATCACTCAGGAGAAGAACTTGGTCAAGTAACCGGTAATGAAACCTAATTGAGCTTATACACACACACTCACTAATAGAATGGTTGATTCAAGTCATTGTAAGGAAGCTAAGGTAGCGGAACAACTTCCTACACTAATATTGAGAGGAGAATAATGCAAAACCTTTTATAGATCTTTAACAGTTACATAAACTTAAACAAAAATAAATAAAAATATCATGAATACCACAACACAATGATTTATGTGGGGAAAACCCTTTCAGGAGAAAAACCCCACACTCCAAAAGCCACCCAATATATTTTCAAAAATCACAAAGATTTCAACATACTTGCAAAACAAGCTTCTCACAGGAGTATCACCACTTAGAGATCTAGAGGAAACACAACCGCTATCAGACTCTCATAAAACATCACAATACACATCTATAATACAACGCCCTCATAAAATAGGGTTTCCTTCTAGGGCAAGTCAGGCTAATAAAATATCAGTTGTCAGATATGAGACATAATGATGAATGGTCAAGATTTATAATAGTAAAGTGTATATAAATTTTTTCCTCTGAGGGCGTTGCCCCTACTAGGGCGTGTTGTCCTCGAACCCCCAACTAAGGAGATGATCCCCCTAGACCCCTTGTGGGGGGGGATCCCTCCAATGCCCCCCTTGTCATTGTCGGTTGAACAATACCTTATGTAATTGCAAAGTTGAGACACATTTTCTCTATAGTCATAGTGTTTGGAATCAATAAGTTATCCTTTATCATGATGTGTTTGCATTAGGAAGAATCTTGATTGTTGTTGGGAGTATTCTTGGATTATGTTTAGTGCTTGGTGCATGCGAGTACTTCTTTATATTGCTATACTTGATTGATGAGATGTACATATGTTGAATGTATATATATGAATACATATGCATGTTGATGATAGTCCATACACATGAACATGTACATGAGAGTACATAGGTAGACATACCTATGCACACTTATGAACGATTTGCTTATGGACATGGTGATATCGAGAGGACAATGTGACATGTATGTATATATATACATCACACATAAATGTGTCTATTAATAAGATAGTAATTGTTTATGTATGTGATTGTGTAATCTAATGTATATAGGTACATATATATATATATATATATATATACGTATATATAGGCATATACATATATATATATATATGTATATATATCTATATATATGTATACATATATATATGTATATATATATGTATATGCCTATATATATATATATACATATATATATAATATATATACATATATACATATATAATATATATATATATATATATATTATATATATATATATATATATATATATATATATATATATATATGTACCTATATACATTAGATTACACAATCACATACATAAACAATTACTATCTTATTGATAGACACATATATACAAATGATTTTATTTTTTTTCTCGATTAATAGCTGCTAAGGGGTAGCACCCTGTATTAAGTCAAAAAAGATAAGTACATTGATTTGAGCATTTTTGGCTCCTTCCCTAAAATTTTTATGTCCATCATACTTACAGATACTAACATTCACACATACCCTACTCTTGCTATAGCTCTACAAAATGGCCATGGTAAGAAAAATGACTGCAAGCATGACACAAACTAAACTATAGACCAACTTACTATAATATGACCACAACCAATCTTGCCAGACTCTCTCGAATTTACTCATCTTCATCAGCCTCCCTCCTCTTTGTGTATTCTAAGTAGTCAGCTATCATAGCGCACTCGACTCCACATGTGTGATTAGCAGGGTTGTTGGCTTTCGCTTCTAGGTCTTTGGTGTCATTTTCCACCCACTCCTCTCCTATCACCAATTCCTAATCATCATCGTCGCCTGCAACAATTTTTCCATCCAACCCTTCCTCTTCTAGGTATTTATGCACCCATCCTTTGACTAGATTCTTCACCATCCATGTTTCCTTTAGCAGGAATCCGATGCTTCTTTCCTTTTTGGCCCACTATTTCTCTAAGGCTGCCAGATTGAGGGTATTTACCACCACAAATTTATTAACCTTCGCTCCATTCCTGAATGACATATAGTAATTTTGTGGTATTAGCACCATCAGGTTTCCATCTATGTTGTCAAGGGCCTCATCATTCTCACCCAACATCATGTGAGTGAATACCATCTGACACAACTTCTTACATTTGGCCTTCGAGACACCCATGTAGAGCAACATTGCAAGGAACATTGCATAAATGTCTGCATTTACCCTAAACCTGTGATGTGCTATTAGGAACTCTTTCCCTAGAATCTTCTTGGTTGCCCATAGGAATAGTGGATGAGATGAGACCAAAAGCCCTTTCAATCCTTTATTAGTGATTTCCCCATGAAAATTTTGTTGCTGCCTTGTGGTATTGAGGAAAATGGGGGTGTCCATTGCACTCCTTTCACAATACTTAGATGTTTTTTCCACCTTTGCTTATGTAGCTACCACCTTACACTTCTTATAGAATTCTGACCAAACTCCATCATAATGGTGACGTTGGTTGGCGTGACATTTGAATCATTCCCTTAGATATGTGAGATGATGAAAAGATATGCACACCGCTACCACCCCCAAGTCATACTTGGCCACACCAAGAGATGAGCCCAAAATTTACTATCTTTTCTTTTCCCAAGTATTAGTTTTTCTTTCATACCTCGCCCCAGTTTACTTATGTAACATCATGCTTGTTGCATTTCCTCCTAGTTGTATAATTAGTCCAATCAACCAACCTATCATTCCTCCTAATTATGAGCTCTTTCTACCATCGCTTTGGCTAGATCATCAACCAAGTCGTTCCCTTCCCGGTACACATGGCTTACCTTGAAGGCCTCAATTTTTTTTGTCAGCATTTTAATGGTTCAGAGCCATTGGTTTAACTTCCAATTTGGTGTGCTATTCCTATGAATGGAATTGATTATGATGAGGGAATCTCCTTCCAAATGGATGCATTTCACCCCCAGTTCAATTCCCATCTGTAAACCTATTGATGATGCTCTAAATTTTGGTTCATTATTAGTGCATGTTCCCAAATAGATTTCTCAGCCAAAAAATTTCCTTGTTCGTCCTGAGCTATGCATCCTGCCCCACCCATTCCTAGGTTGCCTCTAGAGGCCCCATCAAAATTGAATTTGGTTCATCCCACCATCGACGACACCCACTTCAATTTTCTCCTCTTTTCCAGTTTTTGGTAAATTTTGCCACCACCAAACAATAATGGTGGTTTCAAACCTTTGAATGTTTTCACCAACTTGTCATCCCAATTGGAGAAGTTTCACTATTTGGGAGCTTTAATCTTGGCCACTTCATTGACAAGTTCCATGATTTCCTTCTAAATTTTATCACACAATTTCTCCATTTCTAGCACTTTGTCCTAAAAGATTCTCTATTTTTGTTCTTTCCAAATTTCCCAAATGATAGTGGAGGGAGTAATCATCCAAATGCTATCAAAAAATAATTTTATGTGTTTCATTGGCTGCATCTTAAACCGTGTCTCAATGTCTAATGGAAATGGTCATTATAAATTTAACTTATAAAGAATTTCCAACAATCTACCGCATATGGGCAAGTCATGAGTAAGTGATCTGGAGATTCATTTTTTGCACAATACACATCTCCCTGGGCCTTGGATTCTAAACACAGCCAATCTATCCTTAGTTAGGATTTTTTTTGTATTACTAGCCATGAAAATACACCAACTTTAGGGTGGTATTCCTTACCCCAAATTATCTTGCAGGGCCAGGTCTGTTTGACACTGGATAATTCCTTGATTTTATATCTAATTTTTACTTTGTATGTCCCTGTAGTCAAACCACACCAACGTATGATATCCTCTTTATTGGTAGGGACAAAGTGTATGTTTTTAAGAATTTCCATCAAAGCATCTTTCTGGTCTTGAGGAGCATCCATACCCTACAGATTGTTCCATTCCCATTATGCTACTCCATCAGGATGGATTACCTTCCCATAGTTGTTGACTTTGGTGCCCCATTCTCAAATCAAAACTTCCTTGATTTCTGCCATATTTGGTAAGTTTTTGATGAGTGCCTTGCCTCGCTAGGAGTCACTCCAGAAGGATGTACTCTGTCCATTCCTTATCTCCCAGGTTACGTGCTTGGTCACTATGTCTCTGCATTCCAGTATGTAGTTCCAAATTACAGAACCCGTTGGTGGATCGACCATGGTCAGGATATCAGCAGGCTCATCCGAGTCTAGATATTTTCTCCTAAGAATCCTTACCCATTTTTGCTCCCTATTTGCATATAGGTTCCAAACCAACTTTTCTTCCATGGAAAGATTCGTGATTGTTAGTTGTTTTATGGCGGCTCCCCTTGACTCTTTTAGGGAGCACACTTTGTCCCAAGCAACCAATAAGAATTTTTGCTATTCCCCTATGCCACTCCAAAAGGATTTTCTAAATATCTAATTGAGAGTCTCTTTTATTGATTTGGGTAGTTTTAGACACGCCATCAAGTATATAGGAATAACTAATAGAACTGCCTTTACCATCATGAGATAACTTGCCGAGGACAACCATTTCCTTTCCATGTCCCAAGTTTGTTTTTGCAACTTTTGACAAGACTTTCCCAGTAGCATTTTTTGTTGACCCTTGTAAATAGTAGTATTCCAAGAAAGTGACTTGGGAAGTTTGCCACTTTCAGGTTCAAAATTCTTGCCAGATCTCTCTGTAGACTCGGTTGAGTGTTGAGGAAAAAGACTTTTGATTTCCTCCAATTGATGCTCTGCCCTGATTCCATACAATATTCATCCAGGAATATTTTGATGACTCTAGCTTCCTTCCTGCTTGCCATCCCAAACAATATCGTGTTGTCGGCAAACTATTGATGTGTAACTGCGTCTAGATCATTTGCAACTAGAATCCCCAACCACTTTCCTTCTCTCCTAAGAGAGTTGATGTCTCTTCCCAGGACCTCAGCCATGATAATGAATAAGAAAGGGGACACGAGATCCCCCTATTTTAAACCCCTCGTTGTGGCAAAGAACCCATGTGCTTCCCCATTTACTAGAATTGAAAATTTAGCCATTGAGATACAAAGTTATTAACCCAGTTGATCCAATTACCATCAAAACTAAACTTCTCCAGAACCTCCATCAAAAATTGTCTATCCACCAAGTCATAAGATTTTAGGATATCTAGCTTTAGGACCATACATGCTTCCCTTATATTTCTGCCTGTGTGGATGGTTTCATGTGCAATGATGATACCCTCTTCTATAGACCTCCCTAGGGCAAAACCACTTTGCTCCTCATATATAACATCCTTTAGAACACCTTTGAGCCTATTAGCAATGATCTTGGTGACCACTTTATATACTGTGTTGCATAAGGCTATTGGCCTAAAGTCACTCATGGCTTGTGGTTCTTTCATTTTGGGAATCAAGGCTAAGAAGGTGTGATTTACTAACCCCAACATTGTCATCTTTCTTCTTGACTCCTCTACAACTGCTACTAAATCATCCCCAACAATCTCCCAATTTTTTTGAAAAAATCCGGCCAGAAACCCATTAGGGCCAGGAGCTTTATCTAGATTTATTTGAAATGTGGTTGCCTTCACTTCTTCTTTGGTGATTTTCTAGAAGAGGCAGAAGAGGCATTTGTTTTGTTCCTCACTTATGATGTTTGGTATTGCACTATGTAGTCTATCCCTTATCGCTTTGTTGTCTGAAGCTTCTCTGTTTAGAATTTCTTCAAAGAACCTTACCACTTCCTTGTCTACTTCTTCCATGGATTGAGTCATTTCCCCATTTTCTTTCCAGATTTCTATTATCCTACTTCTAGTTCAATTTTCTATTGCTTTTTTGTGGAAATTTTTTGTGTTCCTATCCCCTTCCTTTAGCCATATCTCTCTTGACTTCTGTCTCCAAAATCTTTCTTCTCTTTTTAGAATTTCTGCTAGCTCATCTTTTAAGGATTTCTCATTCTCATAATCATCCGCATCCATCTCATTGGTGATAACGTGCTCATTCAATTCCTTTAATTCCTACTCCAATCTATCTTTCTCTTGGAATATGTTCTTGAAGTGTGTTTTATTTCATTCCTTCAAATTTACTTTGATGTAGCTTAGTTTCTTGTTGATTTTGAAGAGGTTGGAGTGGTTTCCTATATCAATTTCATGCCACCATCTCCCTATAAGGTTTGGTAGATGTTCATCCCTTAACCACATGTTCTCAAATTTAAATGGGTTTCCCTTGGGGGGTCATCCTGCTCGAGATGCAGTTGCACTAGGAAATGAACTGATCCTATGAATGGCAGTATTGTGGCTTCATATTTTCCTGTTGCTCCCCTCCAATCCCCCCACAATAAAAATCTATCCAGTCTCTTTTCTATGTTGGTAAAACCATTCCTCCTATTAGACCAAGTGAAAATCCCATTCCTAGCCTATACGTCCATTAGCTAACTATTGTCAACAAACTCCTAAAAATCTTGTTGGATGTTAATAATCCTTCCCATGCCCCCTTATTTCTCTTCATTATTTAGGGTCACATTAAAATCTCCTGCAATAATACCCCTTTCATTTTTGTGGTTGTCAATCTCTCTGGATATCTACCTCCATAGTTCCCTTTTTCCAATTATGGAGATTGGACCATATACATTTATGATAAGGAATTTCTTGTTCCTTTTTAGGCCTTTGCATTTGATCGTTAGCTAGTTCCCTTCCTCTATAAAGACTTCCCCTATTGTCATTATCGAGTTCCATATGATGCCTAATCCCCCTGAGGCTCCTTCTGCTCCCACAAATTGTCCCTTCCACTACTTCCAAGTGCTTAATCTCCTCTCACTTTCTTCTTTACTCCACTTGGTCTCCTAAAGTAAGAAAATGTCTACTTTTGATTGGTCAATTTGGCACTTGACCATACACCATTTGACATGGGCATTAATTCCCTTAGCATTCCATGTTATGATCTCCATTGCCCCTGGGGAAGGATCGCATCCTTCCCTGATATAATTTTCATTTTCCCCACTACATTTGTTGCAATCTCCGACTTCACCTTATTTGATTTTGGTCCCCTCTTCCCACTTTGCTTGATGTTAGGTTTTTTTTATTTTTTAATATGTCTATTCCAACATCCTTTCCTCCAACATTTCCTCTTCCTCTACCTCCCCCATTTCTTCTTCCTCTGAGTCCACCTCCAACTCACTCTCCTCTCCCTCTACTTGGGGTGTGTTTTGTTCCAGGTTTTCCATTCCTACCCTTGTTTCTTTTTCCTTTCCTTCCCAAGTCTCTTCCCCTATATCCTTTCCCACTGTCTCAGTTTCTTTATCACTAATTACCACCTCTCCAATTCTTATTTCTTCCAAAGTTGTTTTTGCTTCCTAATTAAGGGGGGTCCTGTCTTTCTATTCCTCACTTACCCCTATCCCACTCAACTCTTCTACTGTTAGCTCAACCACTTTGCTCCTCAATTCTTCAGTAGGGAGCTTTTCCTCTTTTTCTTGGTACTCCCTTTCAACTGAATTGATTACTGGATCCCCACACTCCTCATTGGCTTTCTTGGCTTCCCCCATTGTATGCTCACTTGTCAAGCCAATACTTCCCTGATCCCATTCATACTCATTTGCCTTGTTAACCCTCATCTTCACATTGTAGTCCAAATTTCCATGCTCCTTCAACTTGCAAATGGGGCATAGTTTTATTTGGTCTTCCCTTTCCACCCTTTGTTTCTGGATCCTACCTTCCATACATATTTCAATTTCATTTGGAATGGTCTGTCCTGGGGATATCACTAGATAGATTCTAGTATATGTACCCAAGCATCTATCTACATTATCCTTCTCTATCAATATGAGTTTACCTATGCTTTCTCTATTTCAATCAAATTTTTGTCATCCCACACCTCCAAGGGTAGGTTGTATAGGCAAACCCACATCAACCTCCTTGCATTGTGTGCTTCTAGGGGTCAAAGTTTGGGTACCAATCAATCAGATGTACCCTGACATTGTCTAGGTAATATGGGCCACTGGATTTCCATTTCTCCCCCCTTGAGGGGAATTCTACTAAGAAAAAGTCATTTGGAAATTCCCTAGCCTGAACCCTAACTCCCCATTTTTCCCCGCACCACCTCCTTATGCTTGCTACATCACACCACCCACCCCCCATTTAAGAAATACTCCTTTTTTCTTTAGCTTTTCTACTGATTTTTTAATTTGATCTTTATCCAAATTGATAGAATGAATGGAACAATTTGGAGTGGTGGACTTACCAATTAAATCTGCATACTGGTGCAATGATCCTTCCTCCGCTATCATCTTCTCTTTCCCTTTCCATGTTTTTCTTTTCTATTCCTTGCTTCCAGGTGGTTTATCATGCAAGTTGTTAGATGTATCAGCCCTTAGATACTTATTTTCCCAAAACCACTCACACCTGTTCTCCTCCACTTGCCTTCAGTTCGTACCACCTTGCCTGTTGATGCTTGGGTATCGAGCAAATTTCCTTCTACCCCTGGTGCACTCCTCACCTTCGACTCCACCTATCTTGTTGAACTCTTCTTATGTAGCTCGGGTGGCATTTTTCCACCCATATGCCACCTTCAAAAACCCATTATGGGATATGCTCTCTTTTGTCAGCCCGCCATTCCCCTACAATATCTCCATTCGGTCATGTTTCCATCTCTATGTCATCCCAGTCGCGTCCACCTAAATCCCCTGTGTTCTTTTGCTCCTCTTCACTCATCATATTAGTGGGTTTTCTTAATAATATTTAATATATAAAAATGATATTGTTGTGAAATATTAACTTGATCATATTCATTTGAATATCAAATGTATACATATTTGTTTGACATGGAATATATATAAATAAATATATATTAGAATATAAATAGTATTGAAGCTATTTATTGATATATATGTACATATATATGTATATATATATATGAATCAACCTTTGTTACATGCATTATATATATATATTATTTGTATATATATTTGAATCAACCTTTGTTACATGCATTATATATATAATGCATGTAACAAAGGCTGATTCATATAATATATGGTTTGGTCAATGAAGTGAAACATATAGCGCACTATGTAATAGTGCTTAAGTAAATATTAAGGCACATTAATCATTTCAGATAAAGTGCAAAGGAAATACATGATATTATAGTCTATTGTATAATGATATTGAAACTGAATTAAATGCAATGCTTAGTATGCAGCGAACCAGTCAACGTATTAATAGTGTTTTAAATGCCAAGAGATCAAACCAATATTATGTGTCAACTACTCAGCCTTGGACTAAGTCGACCAAGTATGTGCAACCAAGATATGAAAGACCATTTCCACATTTTAAACCACAGGCTTAAGAATAGGGAATGTGTTGTAAACTTGGTGCCATGTTATGAATTATCTAATTACTTTAGAAGTCTATCTTGCTTGGAAACCGATTTGTTGTATAATGCATGTACATTATGAATTTTTCAAACTTGTTGTGGCAATCATATAATCAACCTGCTATATAATTTTGATGAGTATCATGATAGGAATTCACCACCTTTTCACTGTTTGGCCGAGTCGATAGTTTGTGGCTGAGAAGTGGCATAGAATGATCCTTGTTTATAGCCTTTAGAAGCTGGAATTTGAGTATAAATATAGGTGAACTCACCTTATTTCATACACTTTTTACATGCAACAATACACTGCTCGAATTCTGGTGTACTATGCATTGAGTGATTGTTATTTTGCTGAGAGCTTTTGTGAGGGAGTTTTAGTGATATTAGTGAAGTTAGGTTGATTGCTAAGTTGGTTTTAAAGAGAAGGCCAAGCTAGGAATTACAAGACACATATGGATTAAGTGATTGACAGGCATGGAATTATATTCATATTCTATTTTGTCTTTAAATCTGAAAGATTTTTTGCCTTGTATGTTTATTTCAGAATTACACTAGTTTGATTAAAATAGAGAAAAGTCTATTTGCTTATAAAAGAGGAAAGATTGTGTTGATGTGTTTTCCATATAAGTGCTTGTAGTTACTCCATAATAAGGAGTGTTTGATTGATGTCTATAGTAATACATACTAGGAAGATGAATTGGGAATAACTTGTTAAGTTATTTCATGTTAAATTGTTATGAAGACTTAGGAAGCTTATGAGTTATACCTAGGGTTAGGTTATCCATCGAGGGGGGTAACTTATAATTTTTCTTATGTTCTTTTGGTTGAGATGAGCTATCTAGTTTTGGGAAAAGGGAATAGGTCAAATCTAAGGTTAATGATTACCTAATGGAGGTTTACCTATGCATAGATATAATGGTATGAAGTAGAACGAGCTAGGGTAGTGTATGTGAATAGGATGACTGTCACTCGAAGTACTGAGTGAGAATACTTTGGCCAAAGTAGTGTGTTTTCGTTTGGCTCCACTGTTAGTTCACCATGTTCCTTTTTATGCGTGCTAGATCGGGATTGTAAGGTCTACAAGTTCTAGTTATGTAGGGCACAACACTACCTCATTAAGTTTAAAGTTACATTGTTTCTTCACCAATATCTTTGTCGAAGGGTAGGGCCATCTATCCAATGATAGATGTGCGGGGGACTACATATGAATCTACGGTTGGTGGAAAATTGCTTGAGTGATGCTTCTCCTCCACAACTGGTGATCAAGTTTCATAGAAGATTCTTGGACCATCTATACCTATTACTTTGAAGCTCGGTTGAGCTATGTATGTAATTGTTTGCAATATTGAAAATATTGTGACACAATGATTATTGAATTGAAAATAAAATCAATGAATGGTTTTGGTTATGTCATTTATGTTCATTCTTTCTCTCTTTAGAAAAGAAAAAAATTATTGCAATGGTTTGAAACATAGTTTATTTACTTGGAAGTAAAAACTTGGGAAATTTACTTGCGTGAATAATTGGCATGTTACACTAGGGATAGTAATAAGATAAAAATTTGAGCACAATCCCATGATCAAAATCCCAACTAGATAATTTAAAAGAGGAAAATATAGGACCATTATCACAAACCAATACAAATGGACAACAAAAACGGGTTATGATATGTTCTTCAATAAATTTCACTACCATTTCAATAGTGCACTATTTACATACATGTGATTCAATCAATCTAGTGCAATAATTGGTAGAAATTAGAATATACATGGCCGCACAAGAGGATAGATTAATCATACTAATAAATTGAATTCCCCATTGCACGAAAGGACATACCTCTTCCACATGCTACAAAAACATGGCCGAATACTTCTCTTTTGCAACAATAGTATAATAAATGTGACAAGTGTGAACATGCATGTATGCATCATGGGAAAGTGTGAGTCAATAATATATTGTTCATAGAATTTTATGTGCAATGGCAGGACTAGATCCATGGTGTATACTAAACTTATCATGTAAGATAGCCAAAATTATAGAAACTTCAAACTTAGTGAGACATTAGAGGTAAATACCCTCATGGATTCTCTTGTCTAATATAAAAACTTTTAACATAAAATATTTGGTTTTTAGTCACAAAGATCTCCATTGAACTAATTTCATATGCTAAGAGCATCATTAATTGAGAAAATAAAAGGTGATATCATCATACCACTCATCAGGAGAAACATCTTTGAGAGAGTATTGGTTAGATGAAATATCTGGGCCTACCTCACCCATCGTATGAGTGAGAGCTTACCTTATTACAAGACTCACAGGCTTAATTTCAATATCAAATTATTCTAACATTGTTATTGACTTTCCCCTTCTCTTTCCTAGCTCACTTTGCATTAAAAATATTTTGACTATAGGATCTAAGACAATCACATTAACCTTGCTTCACAATATATAATGTTAGAATTTGTTCACAATATTTACTAGAGAATAAACTTAATTTTCTACATTTAGACATTCTAATTTAGCATTCTTCAAAGGAGAACTCATGAAGGAAATTGGATTCTCATTTCTCAACCTCTTCTTCTAAGTTAATGGTGTCATGCATGTATGTTTGGATATAAATGAATATATAAAATGGAAGTGTATAATCAAGACTTTTCAAAATTGGTGCTTCTACTATTACTTGTTTCACCTCCTCAAATTCATCCTTGGATTTATAATTCCATTCCTATTTTAACATAGCATTTAAGGCTCTCCTAACTTCTACAAAACTAGTGATAAATGTGTACACAATGTTATTTTTTTCAAAATATGATTTCAACTCTTTTTTGTTGGCAAGAAACTAAATTTTCAAAATAGCCTGAATACACTTTGAGTCAATGGAGATTCCTTTATCTAAAGTAACATATCCCAATAACTTTTCTTCAATTACTTTGAAGATACACTTCTTGGGATTTAAAGAAATTTTGTATTTCTTGTGTCTTTAAAATACGTTCCTCAGGTTTCAAATGTTATCCCTATTTTTTCTTGGAGAAGACCATAAAATCATCCATGTAATTAATTATGCACTTTCTTTCCAAATACTGAAAGTAAATATATATCAAGTTCTCTTTCGAAAGTGGCTCCCATATTTATCATCCCAAATGAAATTATTTTGTAATTGTGTAATGGCACGAATTTGCATCCTTGGAAAATTCCCCATTTATTTTACCTTTACTTTAGAAAATATAAGTTGGATGATGCAAAACCACCATTGTCAACTCATTCCTTCCACGTGACTTTGTATTTTTGTGTTGGTGGAGGAATTTCTGTCGAGGAAGCACGTGCACCGCACAGACGGTCACGCGCTATGCTAACATCATGATGGGATTCTTGCCCCTAGGATCTGCAAAGGTGTTATGTTTTTGGTTGGCTATGAAACTAACATATTTTTCCCTTCCTTGACCAATGAAAATTGACCTCTTACCTCCATTTATAAGAATTCAAACTCACATTCTCTACTCTCTTCACTCTTAGCTATAAATTCTCTCATTCATTCTTGCAACTTCTTGCTCATTCTCTCATTTCTCTCAAGCTTGTTCTTTCTCTCTACTTGGATTCTACACCATTCTCTTAGTGTTGTGTCATCTTCTCCTCTCGGCCCTGAGTGCTAGCAAGAAGAGGAGGTGATATTTCTCTTGTTATTTTTTTTGCATCATTGTGTCTTCTAGTGTAGCATTTAGTGTGTATTTGCACTCTATTTGGTGTACTTTCTACTCCTCTTCTTTATCAATTTTTCTATCTTGTTGTATATCTGGTTATTTGTGGAGGTGGGAACACCAAAGCGGGGTCTGACTGAGGCAGACCTTGAAACACAACCCAACATTTTTTCCCATTTTCATGTGTGTAGGTGTTGGATCGTCTATTTGGAGTTGAAGTTGAAGAATTGAAGCGTGGGTGGAGTGGTACCTTTTCCTTACCTTTCTTTGTCATTTTTTCATATTAAAGTAGTTTCCAATATTCTTCTTGTTGTACTTTTTGTTTCTTGTATTTTCTCCATCAAACTATAAAATTGTGCCAATGAGATCGTTAGTAGGCCATTTATGCTTTCTGTTGGGAAAAAATTGTTAAATTATTGGAAGGTTCAAATAACATAGTTGAAATAGAAGCTATGTTGAAAGGTTTATGGCTTTGTTGACAAAAAGGAATTGAAAGTTTGGACAATGAAAGTGACTCAATGGTCTACATCAATGGAGTTAAACAAGAAAATATGGATAGTTGGTCATTACAACCCAAGGTAGAAAAAATAAGAGAAATGTTGGAAGATTACTCTACATCGTATATCTTTAGGGAATAAAATAGTACGACTAATTTTCTTACAAATTGGGGGGGTCAATAAGATAAAAGGATGTATTATCGTGGATTGTGCCACAAGATGGAGCAATCTAGAGGAAATTTTGGGGTCCAAGAGGACATGATGTGTAGTGTAACTAAACTGTTCAGTTATGGGAATTCGATCTTTGTCCTTCGAAGCTTTAGTGGCATAGGTGAATGGTTTGGATTAATGTTGGATCTGCTTGCTTTGTGTTATGTGTCTAGCATCATATGATCTCCCAAGATATACCTTGATAACATATCAAAAAAATGGTAATAAATCAAATGGGATGATTAGTGTTTGGTTATTGGAAAAAAATTGTAGGGGGTGGTAAAGAAGGAAATCATTAAGTAGAATGCTCCTATCATTAGGAGGATGTGATTGCTCAAATAGGAAGATTGTTTTAGATTATGGATAGAGAGGGTGTAAAGGCTATACAAGCATTGGTAGGATTGGAAAAATGGAAGTCTAGACATGTCCAAGACAATAAGGTCTATGACAAATTCTTCTGCAACTTGGTGGAAGCTATGGGTGAGAGAATGTTGGCATTAGGCTTGGTCCCCAGCTTACTGCACCCTGATCTAAGACCAACAACAAAGATATTTATTTCAAAGATGGTAGTGGTACCTAATGGTAAGCATATTATTGGTATGTTTGATACAGTGGTAGTAAAGCGCAATACAATCACTAGAAAGGCATTGTAGTTGTTTTATGAAGGGTTCAAATGGGGAAATATGGAGACATTCCATTTTTATATCAATAATTATGTTGACTTGCTGAACCTTGAGCAATCTCTAAGAGTGAATGAGTTGTCTATAGTCATCATAAGGCTAAAATCTAGGAAAGCATAATACGAGCTCATATGAGTAGATGTAAAGTTTTTTTTTATTGATAAAAGGGAGCTACTCCATGGTAGCACTTATTTAAAAAAAACAATGAGGACTAAAAAATAACTTTCTAATGAGAGTGGAAAAGTTGAATGGTTCAATAAGTGTAATCAATCTTTTAGATTCTTGTGTCTAATTGTGTCTCCTGAACTTCTCTTTCATGTTGAAGCTTTAAATACATCTAATGAAATTTAGATAGATTTAGAAAAACTCTTTATGAAGCAAGATGAAATGAGAAGCCATGAGTTGGAGAATGAGCTCATCAATTTGAGCCCTAGATCCTTTGACACCTTAAAAGAATTCTTCACCAAATTCAAATTACTAAGGTTATGTTGCTCGCATTTTTTAGTTAACCCGACTTTAAACTTTGTATGGAAACTAGCCAAGGCTATCATGTTGAACCTGTCATAATAATCTTAACCCAATTAGTGTATGCCTATTTGAAAACCTTAAGAACCAAATTGTTGTTCAAAATTGTAAGATTTTTCCTATTTGTGTTATTCAGTGTTGCATATTTTTGTACTCATTTTGACCTTGTTAAACCAAAATAATTAAATCTCAAAAACCATTTGAGATGGGATAAAATGGTTTTGTAGGAGAATTTTTGACATCATAAAAAACATAGAAGAAAATATTTAGGTTGAAACACTTCCTAGATTAGGAGGTTTTAAACATTCAAAATTCCAGCAGGTAATTTACAAAAATAGATAAAAGATGAGTTTTAGGTATCCGCAACAAATATAAATGATGGGTTATTCTCCAGGATTGTTATACATCGTCCAGATAAGTTTTAGAGTTGCAAAATCATCCAAAAAATCAATTTTTGGTTTCAAAACAAGTTGTTTTCAAAAATTAAACAAGATTAAAAAATCTTCATCAAAGAATGACAAGATTCTCATAATCTTTTTAAGAACCACCCAAAAACTTGATAGCCACTTTATAAGGTAAAAAGAAAAGTCAAAAAGTTATATTGTTGGAGGTTTTAGAAATTTTAAAACTCGTGTCAGTGCTCACAATGGTTTTTTTTATTGGATTAAAGAAAAAAATGAAATTACATCAAAGAGATTGAGTTGGAACTAACAACTGAGCGCAATGGTGTCTAGTATACTACCAAAAGAAAGACCAACAATAGCAAAACAAGCAGCAACATCTAAGTATCCAACAACAATGGCTGAAAAACAACAAAACACGTTGCTAAAACTATATAAATAGTAGAAAAAATGCTGATATAGCTATAACAACTACAATAACAACTATAACAACACCAATATTGATAACATGAAGGTATTGAAGCATAGAACAACAAGTAAATGAATAGTCGTTTCATAGAGAACCGAGTAACTCAACATAGGTACTGCCATGACCTCCAAGTCCACCAAGAAAATGCCTCCTTAATAAGCCATCTATCCTTCAACCAGCTGTAGTTGTACTTGAACATTGTAAATAGTTGTTTTAAGCTCATTGTTAGTTTGCAAAAAGTCTCCAAGCATAGCAACCAAATTTGTGATTTGCATAGAAAGATTCCAACATATTAATTGAAGTTCAATTTTGTGTGCTAATATGTGCCAGAGAAGACTACAAAGCAACGAAACTTCCATATGAATTTGAGAATAACCTGCCTACATAGTTGTGTAAGGATATTGTGATGGGGGGAAATACCAAGGAGAGTAGTTTTCCATGACCAAGTATGTTTAAAGAGGGTGGAAAGCAAAGAAAAAAGGGACTACCATAGGTTGTGAGCATGAGGGAAAAACCAAAAAGCATGTTTCATAGATTCTGATTTGGCACAAAAAGGACATAATAAAGGAGGATGGAGAAATTTGAGGCGATTACCAATAGGCATTTTAACATGAAGAATCTTCCACACCAGGAGCTGGGTTTGAGCATTGACTTTAGACTTCCAAATTTGAAGGCTAGTCTCATTCCACTTTGATCGACTAAACTTACAATTCCACTTGACATTGAGACGAGGTGAGAGCAAAAATGAAGGAAGAAGTTGTTTATAAATAGTTTTGAGGGGGAAGAAGTGGATATTGCATTTTTTAGGCCGCTTCTAGTCTTTCAAAAAACCAGAATGACAAGGAGAGGACAGTAGACAAAAAAGATCAGGGGAGACCAACTGTTGAATTTGAAGGAGTTATTTATTGGAAGGGGGCAAGTTAAACTCAGTTTGTAGTTGCTGCCAAGATTTCCAATTGAAGTTGATGGGATCCCACAAATTGTGAAACACTTGAATTCCCTTTTTAAAGAGATGTCTACATTTACAAATTTTAATAGTCCCAAGGGGTATGCTATCTTGTTGAATTAGACCATTCCACCATATGGAGGAGTTTGCAAAGTTGATACCATGACTGAGGGACTGATTGTACCAAACCAATTTCTTGGAGGTGATTTTCCAAGCTTTCAAAATAGAGTTGAACAGAGCAGACCCACAAGTTTTAAAGTAAGAAGCAAAAAGAAGCTTATCATTCTAGTTGACCTTATCCCAGGCATAGTTAACAGTAGCAAATTAAATGTGAAATTGAACCAAATGCTTCCAAGGAGCCTCTCCTTCCCAAGCACACATGATCCATTTAGTAATGACGCAAATACCCTGAGTGTAAGGGTCAATAATCCCCAAGCCACCTTTGTCCTTTGGTTGGATGCAATGTAACTAGGATGTAGAAGGAGAACATTTCTTTTTTCCCCATTTGGCCCAAATAAAACTCCTAACCAGTTGAGTTAGTTGGTTATAACATTTCTTAGAAGGCAACCAACAAGATGAAATGTAAACACAGCTTGCTAAAAGGATTTTATTGGAAATTTGAATGCGCCCAACCATGGAAAGGAACCTGTTGATGCCAAAAATTGACAAGGTAATGGTGTCTTATGGGAAACTTAGTTTATGGGGGACCTTTTGCGCTAAACTGAGTGACCTCCATATTTTTAAAGAAGCCGACTTCTTCTATAATGGAGTTTGGAAAGGGAAAAGGAAATAGATATAATAAAATAAAGTCTAATCTAAGGTGATTCACCAAGAATTAATAATAGGCATGATAAATCATAGATCTAAGGGCCCGATTGGTATTTGTAAGGTCCCAGAAAGGCAAAAACTAAAGATTAAAGCATAGATAATCCATTCATTGACATAAAATAACATTGCATACAGTCCTACTGCAAAGAAGAGTCATAAGACATGATCTAGACCAACAAATTTGCATTCAATTTATAGAAGTTCTCAAATGAAATATCTAGACAATAGCAGCATAGTCTAAAGTTAATCAAATAGCATAGAAGAATAGAAAGACCAAACAATTGGCACAGTCTGAGAGTCATTGCAACAATAAAACAATAATAAAGGCCTGGTGTCTTTTCTAAAATTAGTGTTCTTCTAAAAATTCCAGACCCTTCCCTCCAAATATAGAGAAGTATATATAGTTGAAACTCCCACCACCTTGGCAATCAATAATAGAAAATATTTCAGGATCCCCGAAAATGATGCAAAATTGAGTATTCCTCTAGGTCGTTGCAACAGAAAAGATTCAAAACCAAGCATCTAGTCATTTCAATCCCAGGTGCATCCTTTGTAAATGATGGGAGTGGTCCCAGAGAGGTCAAGCAACCAAGTGTCATCACCCTGTAAGAGAAGGAAATTATGAGACGTAGTGACCAGTCGCGGTGTTTGGTTCGCTTCATCCATCGCCCAAATACAAAACCCGCCAAAGAAACATGTGGCAGCATAGCGCAACCCGTGTGAGTCTTTATCTTTTTTAGTTGAAAAATTGTGCCAAGGTGACACGTGGCGCGTGGGCGGAGCTCTACTCAAAAGTGATGGGAAGCGGTCATCAATTGTGCACAGTGATGGTACGTGGCAGCATAGCGGGGCCTCTTTTAAATGCAAATGAAGGAAAGCTTTCAGGGAACACAAAGCAGACACATGGAGGGGGCAACAAAGTTTTGATAAAAAGGTCGAGTGGCTCATTTGTGATGTGCGGGCTGATACTTAACCAAAAATATATACCCGAAGGGAGCTTGTTGAATATTTATTCACAGCTTTTGGTGACTACCAGGGACATTTCGCTTGAGGAACAAAGAACCCAAAATTTATCTTTTTTTTGGACTAGAGTGACATTCATTGGGTGACGAAGTTAGAGCTTGGAAAGAGCCACCTACAAGGGTGGCCGATCATCCTCAAATGGCCTTGCTATGTTGCGCAAATTCTCCTATGCTCCACCCAAGTCGAGCGCTTCCTTATAAGGTAGTGTCTAAGGAAAACCGACCCCTACCTCGCAATGAAAGAATAGTTATGCAAGAGGATGAATAACCCTCTCAATGTAAACTATTGTGGGAGGATGGCTAAAATTTTGGAAAGAATCTGGTTCATTTTCCTTCTCCTCTATTCTTTCTACAATTTGTTCAGCTATAGTAATAGAGCCATCTTCAAGGAACGGAGACGGCAGACCCATCTCACTTAACCTGGAGAAACTCTCCCGCATGCTATCCATTGTTTGGTTCAAAGTAGCTACAACCACCCTAGTGTGTTGGAAGACCGAGTGGAAATGAATAAACTTGTTTTCTGTTTGGGCGGCTGCATCCCAATCCTCAATTCCTGCCTTGGCAAGGTCTTCATCAGAGACTGAATATAGTTTGGTGAACAGATTCATTGCTTCCAAAACCCTTTCTGAGATAAATCATGGGAATTGCTCCATTGTACCATGAACCTCTTGGCTTAGTCTTGTTTCCTTGGAAATGAACCGAAGTGTAGGTTGTAGTGTTAAGCAAAAAGTTTTAACCTTTTCCCAATGGGAAACATACAACTACCTAACCAATGGAATAAGATTTGATTGTGCAAGGGAGGTAGGAAAGAATGTTTTAGAGAGGCAATCTCCACGTCCTTTGAGTTAATGACCTCATCCAATTTCACACCTTTTCTTTTTTTGGATGCCAGCTGCTCCCCAGAGTTGCTCATCTCTTTATGCCAGTTTTCCTCTGCTCGGGAGTGGTTTTCCAATTGTTCGTCAAGAGAGGACTTTGTCTCCTGAAGTTATTTTTTTAATTGGTCCTTTTGGCCCTCAAACGCGACATCTTTCTCCTATAACATTTGCTCATATTGAGCTCGTTGATGCTCTAAGGCCTCATTCTTTTTTGCCATCCCTTGATCATATTTTATGTGACGCTGCTCCAACTCGTCATCCTTTAGCTACAAATTTTGTTTCGCCAGAGCCAATTGGCTATGGTATTCTTGATTCTTAGTATGCAACTCATAAACCATAGCGGGGTCGATAGTCTGAACCTTCACAATTTCCTCCTCAATTTTTTTCTTCTCCTCTTTTGCAGTTAGCGCTCTCTCTATTAAGAGAACAACATTTTCTTCTAGGTATTTCTCCCTTTTCTCCAAAAAACTAGCCTTTTCCTTTAATGATTTAAGCTACTCATCCACTTTCTTCAGCTAGCGACCGATTTTAAGGAAGTTAGAGGTGACCACCCATTGTGTTTCCTCCATAAGCTCAACTTTATCCTGCGGTCGGGCCGCCTTCATGTCAAGCCCTACTACATACACTTCATAGTCTTCTGAACACATCTCCCCTTGTGGCTTGGTTACCATCGGGTACATGGTTGCAAATTTCAGCTCTTGCTGGGTCTCATCATAGAGAGTTTGCATATTTGGTTCCGCAGGCCTACCATAATCCTTTTCCTTGTGATTTTACATTCTATTTGCGCGTACTTCCTTTTTGGAGTCAATCTGCGCCATGAATTGGGCCAGCGACAAGACTAGCCCACCTATGAAAGGAGCACCGAAAGGTAGGGCATATAGATAGGTAATTTTGATAGGCCTGGGCATTCGCTTTTTCTGGAGAGTGACGGTTTGTGGGGAGAAGGGAGGAACATTCCAAAGCTTGGTTTGAGAACCAGTAAAAGGGCTTGTCATTTTCTGAGGTTCAATTGGTGAACCGACGGAAGGACTTATGGATAGAAATAGTGAAGGAGTTGCCATTGTGGAGTCCTCCTACTGTGAGAGAAGGGGAGGATTTGTGGTGATAGTGGAAGTAGTGGTGCCAGCAATGGGTGAACCTTCAGAAAGTGAGGCAAGGAAGGATTGAGCGGCAACAGCTGGTGTGAGGGTTCGTAGAGGAGTAAAGGTGGATGGAGTGACCTGTGAGACTTGGACGAAACCTCCTGCATGCATTAGATCAAAGGTGGGAAACGAAGGGCCAACACTCATGGTGGGGGTTGTCGTGGAGATGGTGGAGGATACCAAGGACCGAGAAGCAAGAGAAGAAGGAACAACAATTACCTGTTGATTGGTCGATGGTGGCTCCTGACTCATTACAGACTCTTCCTCTCCTTTGGGTTCTTAGCTAGTCGCAAGCACCTGGCTTGCGGTGGGTTCTTGTGAACTCTCCCAAATAATGGCCTCTGTACATTTCTGCTTTGTAGGTGAGGTTTCCCCAACCTCAGCAGTTACTGTTGGTTGTTGTTGTAACACTCTAGTCACCTTAGTGGCCCAAGTGAGTGTGTGTGATGCCCTCAATACATTGAACCACACATTTTTTGTTACATAGGCGGGCTATCCTGCAGAGCTTTTCCCTCATGGCATGGGGAATGCGAAAGTATCTGCTTCTTCTTCTTCTTCTTGTTCTTCAGAGCTACTTTCTAGGTTGTTTCCTTTATTGGTGTTGGAGTCGTAGGTTTCATGCTCATCATCCCACCATTTTCCAAATACTTTTTCATCTTTCAAGCTTCCATAAGGCGCATCCAACTGTCTTGTTTCTTGGTGATATTTCCAGAAGGATTTTATTTTATCACAAGTCCATTCTTCTTCTTTCTACAATTTGTTGTACATGGTGCGCTCTATCTGGACACTATCTTTAGCCTCCACCAGCTTGAAGTAAAATTTGTGCCATGGCTCTCTGTTATCCTATGTGGGGATACGCGCAAGTTCAACAAAAATTTCATCCTTGTCCTCTCGCAGGTTGTGCCTCTTTTCCTAGTAGGGTCGAGGAATGTGAATAACCTTCATGTGTGGTTGTGGCAGATCATTGAACGGATTGTACTCCCACTGATCACATATCAAAACCAACCCTAAATGAGCCAGTTTATCTTGTAATAGCTAGTGCAACTGTTTCTTTAACATGGTCACTGTTTTGAAATTCTTTGGACAAGTGAAGAATCCTTTCCTCTTGACAATTTGGCTGTTGCAGAAGGTATAATCAATGATGCACACCTACGAATACATTTTGAGTGTGAGCACTCTATTTGTGACACAAGCTAGGAGTCAGAAAGGTTGATTAGTGAAGCCCCACATTCGAAGGATTGTGAAATCCACACCGAAGAACTAGTCACAAGCGAGAGTAAAATTTTGCATATATCCGATTTGATCTATGTTGAGTCAGACCATGTCACCTCCTCCTTGTAAATATTGCAAAACCGGAGTTATAAAGTAATATGAAAATGCATAGTAGTCATATGTCATGGAAAGAAAAGGTGTCCAGGTGGATACTAGCTTCCTTCTCTACTTTTCATCAAAAATAGACAATTCAAAATATTTGCTAAAGAAATCAGGATTTTGATGCAGAAACATATAAACTAGGAAAGAGAGAAATTTGAACTTCCCCTCTATCGGGTAGTTGTCTATTTGCTTTATCATTTCCTCCATGAGGAATTTGGTGAAATCGTACCAGAAGAAATTGTGCTACTTGCAGAATTGGAAACTCGACCCTAATTGAAAGGCGTGCACCATCTCGGGAGTCCAGGACACACACAAATGCTAGCGTTGAAAAGGCATCTCGTATGTCTTGAACAAATGAACTGTGTAGTAACGGGATACTTGGCGGCTGAGCGCCTAGGATTCCCTTCTTACCGATCTCCTCTATTAGGAAATCTAGTCTCTTTTTCATCCTTTTCCATATGTTTTCTCCTTTAGCAGGAGTAAAGGACTCAATTTTCTCCTTTCTAGTACATGGGTCTAGGACACATAGCATGTGTCAAATGGCTGGTGGGTTGATATTAACATTTAAGGTTCAGCCTTCAATGCTACGAGTGCTCAGGTTATAACAATGAATGGCCGCATCAACTAGCTTCAGGCAATAATGCACCAGCGGGACCATGTACTGTGGAAGCCCGCTATACCATACCTTTTTTGCTGTCGACATCATGTGCGGGGATGTTTTCATCCTTGCATAGGTTGATCCTCTCAAAGACTTAGTGTTTTTCATGAGGTGAGGGTCATGAATATTGTCGCATTATTCTTCGACCCTTTTATGGTTCCTATATTCCTTGGGCTTATCTAGCTCCATTGTATTTGCCCATTTCGGCTTTCCTGGTATACTAGGCATAGCATATGATATATCTTCATAGATGTAAACAACCTTTGACGCTCGTATAGCCTTAAGCAAGGGTTGGTCAGCTTCCTCATGAATCTGTTGTGATGAACCCTCTACCATTTTTCTCCTTAGATGAAAGGTTCTACTAGAATTGAATTCTTTGTAACTTTCACTCGGCTCTACATATGCAAAAAAATTTCTTCACTTGGCTTAGCATATTTAAAAAGACATTTAAGTATTAAATTTTTTGCATGCAATATTTAGCTATCTTTCCTCAAGGTGGTAGAAGAAAGTGGGATTTTTGCATTAATTCGGCATGTATCACCAACTCCTTGCTTTGTGCGAAAATGAATTACTTTCCATTTTGGAGTGACATGAATTCATTATTGCATTTGGAAACCGTGTAATATGATGTGATTTCCTTGGAACTTGGGCCAACAATTTTCCTTCTAGCCCTACATTAGTATGCATTGGAAATTAATATTCCAGATGGAATGATTAAGCTAAAGCAAACGATCACCGCTTGAAAATATATGAATCCTGCCTTGGGTTTTGAGAAATGCCTGTGAGGTGACACAATAGCCTATGAACCATGTAGCTCACTGCTGATGAGCGCCACCATTTTAAAGCTAATTAATTATCTCTCATTAACTCTACACGCATTGAGTCATACTTTAGCAAACACAACCGGTCAGGAAATGTGAATAAACCCAAGCATGCTTTTCAAGTTGGCATTTGGATACCATCACATTTTTTAGAAGAGGATTAGCATGCTTTTCCTTGTTTTTTCTATAAATAGGCCTCTAAGCAATGAGAATCACACTTAGCATTTGAGAAATTTTTAGCAATAGGTCATTGGCTTAGTATTTGGCTTTATTACTAGCAAGGTTCTCATAGGCTAGGCTGTAAGCAAGTTTCATAAATAGTTAGCAGGTAATAGTAGTGTGTCGGTACCATGGATACTCCTATTAGGCTAGTGTCATATAAGTCACATACAACTTTCCTCGGTGAGATTTCTACTAGGCATTTAAAGAGGATGATGAAAAACAAACACTCCATGGCTTTGATAGCCATAAAGTGGGTTCTGGGTTGGGACTGTCTTGAGTACAAAGAAAAATATCGCATCAATACTGACATTTGCTCGCACTTTGTTGCATCTATGTTGGATATTGGTATCCCCAAGCCCCTAGTTCTGAAATTAGTCAAAGATATCTTTCCCAAAAAGTACCTAAATGGTCTAGGTGAGGTTGTTGCTCATGCTACATATAGGGTAGGCCTGCCAACAACCAGTGATCTCAGGCGCTATATTGAGGAAGAAGTGGTCATCCCATGGTTGCCGTTTCTTAATGGATTCCACCTTTAGACACATGACAAACACCAATAGAGAGTTACCCAGGCCTTGCACTTTCTTTTCCACATCTACAATGCAGTGCCATTCTACAATATTGATTGGTACACTGACTTCAGAAACCTTGTGTTCCCTTCGCCAATGGTTGTTGTTCCAGATGATGCTGCTTCTGCTGCTAGCATGCCTACCAATGAGGATGTGGTAGATGTTTCCATTGATGTGTCGATAGCTATTGCTCATGCCCTTGGATGAAATTCCTCCTGGACTTCTTGTTTTTTGCTTTTAAGAATATGCCACCCGTTGTCTAGTTTTGTATATATGCTTGAAAAGGCCATACATAGTATATATATGAAAAGAAAACCATGTATAATCATATACTTTTTTGAATTATGGCTCTCCAGCCATTTTTTCCATGTAAAAATGAAAGCATATATATATAATGAAATATAGCTTTATAAAATCTATGGCTCTTTTCTCTTTTGGCATTCTGTCATGTGGGTTTCTTTCTTTTAGCATATTTTTTGATTTCCTTTGCATACAGGTGTTTTTCTAGATTATTCCTACAAAGTATTTTTACTGCCCTGCTCTCTGCAATGATGGGTTTTTTTTCCTTCGAAACCCAAATTAATTCTTAAAAAAGACCGGCCAACATAACAAAAAGGGAAAGAAAATAAAAGCACTATTAACATATGTACAATAGTAAAATTTTCCACTCAATGGAATAGCTTAAGATGAATCCCATTGACCTAAATTTCCAAGGCTTCTTGTTCCATGCTTTTCAATTCAAAAGCATTATGCTCTTTGCACTTAATGATTTTAAACAGACCCTCCCAAAGGCTGTCAAATTTTTCATGCTGACCTGGCTTAGCAGCCCTTTCATTCAATTTCAGCACTAAGTCTCCGCACTTTAGGCCTTGGTCGGACGCCCTCTTGTCAAACCATCGCTTGACCACTTGTTGGCGGTTTTTCATGGCTATTAGGGACTTCTACCTTTTTTCTTGTACTTCTAATAGTTTAACAAGTCGAACCTCCATGGCACCATTTTGTTCTATCTCAAGGGATTTCAACAATTGAAGCGTTGGAATTTCCATGGATATAGGCAACAATGCCGCTTTTCTGTATACCAAATCATAAGGCGAAGTCTTAAGGACTTGCTTAGGAGTTATGCTATCTGCCAAAAGTGTCACTCAGAGGTTTTTGTGCCATTCTCTTTGGTGGTCTGAACCAATTATTTTAAGGATTCAAACCAGGTTCTTGTTCGTCGACTCAACTAGGTCATTTCCCTGGTAATAATTCAAGGACATCTTAAGGAATATGCCATTTTTTAATGCAAAGTGACATACCTTGCACCTAAGAAGGCTCTGGCATTATCAGAAATGATAGTCTTTGGAGGGTCAAACCTTGTCACTAACTCTTCAAGGAAATCCACTATCTTTGCCTCTGTTGCATTTTTAAGTGGAGTGGTTGTCCACCTTGTGAAGTAATATGTAGCTGTCAAAATCCACTTGTGTTCGACACTAGAAGCGGGATTGATCATCCCGATGAAGTTTAGGCCTCATTGTGCAAATGGTTCATCCACCACTATAGGCTTGAGAGGCATTGTAGAATTCTTCCTTCTGCCTATAAAGGATTGGCATTCCTTGCAAGATTTCACCAAGGAGTGTGAGTCGTTGCCAATAGTAACCTGCGCACATGATTTTGATGGTGGTGGTCTTAGCAGAGAAGTGTCCGCCTGCAGGGCTGCTATGGAAAGTGTCGAGGATTCTCGTCACTTGCTCTGTAGTAATGCATCGCAGGAGGAGACCATTGAAATTCCTTTTGAAAAGGACCCCTTCCACTAGCGCAGACACACAATTCTGCAACCGATAGTATCTCCTCTTTTGGGAGGAAAGACCTGGCAGCTATTTTCCTATTTGCATAAACCTTACTCTATCTGTTAGCCAACAACCCTTGGAATCTAGCTCATTCATCAGAACAAGCTCTAGTTGCTCTTCTTCGATAGGTATCTCTTCGTCATCTGCCATGTATTCACACAGTCCTCTTCCATAGACGGTTTTGGTGGGTTTGACCTCAATGCCATATTCAAGGATCTTGGTGATCCAATTAGCTCTTTTTTCTGTGATTTCTTCCTCCATGATATATTCGCGCACACTAGAATGTGCGACATAGACAATCACTTTGTTGCAGGAAATTAGATGATGAATTTTTTTAAGTCCTTTTACTATTGCAAAGGCTTGTATTTTGACAAAATTATAGTTTGTCTCATATTCCTTCAGGGTCTAGGAGTAGAATGCCACTGGATGTTCTCCCTTTCCTTCATTATCCTTTTGAGTCAAGACAGTAGCAATACTAGACTTGCTACTGAATACATACATTATAAAGTCCTTGGACAGGTCTGGATTAACCAGTACTGGAGTTGAGGAAATAGCATCTTTAACTTTCTCAAAGGCTTCCTTTCTCCACTTAAATGGTTGATCCTTTTTTAGCATCAAGGTGATTGGCTTAATTATTCCTGCAAAGTAGGAAATAAACTTGTTGACAAAATTTACCTTTCCCAAGAAGGACTGAACTCCTTTCTTGTTAACCGGAAGGGGAAGTTTTTTAATGGATTTCACCTGCTCAGGGTCGATTGAAACTCCTTCTTTAGACACCATGTGTCCCAATAGCTTGCCTTGTGGCACCCCGAACACACATTTTTTGGATTCAAGGAAACCCCAAACTCGTGGCATTTCTAAAAAACAATTTCTAAGTGATCAAAATGATCATCCTTAGACTTAGAAAACATAGTAAAATCATCCAAATAAATTAGGATAATCTTGTTGATCAGCTCGCCAAAAGCGATATCCATTGCCCCCTAGAACATTGCCCCTGTGTTGGATAGACCAAAAGGCATCTTAGCATATGTGAATTTTCCCCACTTTGTAGTGAACATAGTCTTGTGTTGATCCTCCTCTTTAACTCTGATCTGATTATAACCGAAAAAACCATCAAGTAAGGAAAATATTTATGATCCTACTACTATTTGCAGGATTGACTCCATAGAAGGTAGCGGATAATGATGCTTCAGGGATGCTCTGTTCAGGTCTCGAAAGTCCACACACAAGCAAATGTCTCCATTCTTCTTTTGGACCGAGACTAGATTGGATACCCATGTGTTGTGCTTAATTAAGAAGACAATCTGTGATTCATTTAGCTTTGTTAGAATCTTGCACCATTAGTGCTTCAATATTGTGGTTCATCGGCCTCTGCTTTTTTTGGACTAGTTTTGTACCTTCCACCAACTCGATTGTGTGCTGGATGATGTCAGGATCATATCCCTTCAAGTCATCATAGAACCAGGCCACTACTCCATATTTCTTGCAGAAATCGATGAGCCTTTCTTTATCGTGATGCAAGACATCTTTCCTAACTCTAAGGTTTATGCCGTCAGAGACCTGAAGGTCTATATAGTCATTTTTGTCTGCAAAAAAATTCCTTCTATCATTACTTGCATCATTACAATCAAAAAGGTTATTGAGAACAACCAATCCTTTCAAAATTTTGTTAGATTTGAGCTGCATGATTTGTCCCTCATAAGCGTCGACGATCTTTCATTGGAGTTGATTGGTGAATTCTCCCAACTACTAGATGAACGAGGCAATATATTCATCACTTTCAAAAACCTACCAAATTTGATCATTATCAAGAATTTTTGGTCATACTATCACTTGTACAGAGTGTTTGTTATGTATAAGGTTGGAGGCCAAATCAAACTGGGCTCTGATCGCTACCATGCGATCCGTGTTGCCATTTTGTTCTCGGGGAACAACCTAGATGTTGAAGGCTTCAAAACCCTCAACCAGGTCCTAGAATAGGTGCCAATAGGATCTCATGCGGACATTCCTTGCCACAAAAATTCCCTAGACTTGGTTGACTACCAGTTCGGAATCTTCGAACACCATTAATTGCTTGATGCCCATTCACTTCGCAAGGCTTAAACCTTGTATTAGTCCTTCATATTTGGCTACATTTTTTGAACAAGTGAACTGAAAGTGGAAATACCTTAGTATATTTTTTTTATTTTGTGGGGATACCAAACATATCCCCACTTCGACGCCTACTTTGCATCTTGCTCCGTCAAAGTACAATGTCCACAACTTGAAGGCTGCGCTACTTATAGGTTCCTTTGTAACCTCTGAAATATCTTGCTTCTCATCATAAATGACATATGTTCCCAGCCTAGTGGCATGGTAATTTCCAAAATGATCCGTGTCAATGAAATCATTTAGAAGAGCCTCATCCTTTTCACTTTGATCTCCAGTTACCTCTTCGTCCTCTAGAAATTCAACACAGTACATCTCATCTTTAGTAATGGAGGTATGGATGGCTTCAGAGTTGATCATAGCCTTATCTGCAACATGTTGCACATGCAGTGGTTCAAACAATAACTTTAGCTTAGCCCCGTGCTTGGTTCAGACAATCAAGTGTGTCCAATCCAGCGATAAGTATCCTCCTATTTTAGCAGTAAATTCCTGAGACAGGAAAAGACCGAACATAGGAGGAACATCAATGATGATAGTATCCTTAGGAATGGTGATGTTAGGACAACTGAAGAGAGTTAAGGGAAGATCCTTAATGATCCCCACTATTTCAACCTTGTTCCCGTCAAGCTGCATAACTCCCTTCTTCATGGGTTCATAGCTAAGTCCCAAGGCTTCAACGATTTGTTTGGGCACGACTATGGTGCTAGCACCTGAATTGATCATTGAATTGCGCAACAATTTATCACCCATAATAAGGATTAGGAAGAATGGTTTCGGCTTACCTTTAACTTCCGTAGGGGGTCCCTCTGAATTATTTGTGAGAACTTTGGCTTGAGGCGTTAGATCTATGACCTTTTCTTTCAGAAACTGCTATGCCAGATTTGAATTAGCATCTTCCAGGAGAGCCTTTTGAAGCAATGTTTTTTTTCTGAGATTGTGAAGATGTCCCACAGGGACATATTGGCAGAGGATTTCTTTAATTATTCCACCACATTGAACAACGATGGGTTCAAGGATTTTTGTTCCTTGGATTTTGTTATGAAAATTTCTTTTTGTGGTTGAAATGGTAGTGAGACTGCGATGATGCTAGGAGATTGATCAGAGGCGCTCCTATTTTGCGGTGTAACTGGTTCGCCCGTAAACCTTTGCTTAGAGTGAGTGTTATAATCAGATTGAACCTGTGGTGCCTTTGATGCAAAAGGATCATTTGTGAACACTAACTCGTCTTCTTCCATCCATGAGAAGAGCGCATGATCAGGAGTGATATCAAATTCTTGTTCTAGGGACATTCCTTGCATTTGTGCTGTAAGAATCACACTCTCCATTTGTGGTTAGGAATATACATAACCTCTGTGGTTTGAAGTTGCACCTTGGTTCCGCTGCTCTGCCACCTTTTGTTGTAAGTTTCCACGTAGACAGTTTCAGGGCATATGTGCGTCGTTGCAAGGGAAGCACCATGGATTGATGTCATTGACGAGGTTGTTTTGTCCCACGGTCAATTCCCTACTCAAAATTGGTGAAGCGCTTGTCAATGGAGTACGTACCGACACTATTTGGTTGGCTGTCAGAGCTGGTGGATTAGTGTGGGGACTGCCTTGGTACTGATTCTATTGATATGAAGACCATCTGCCCTAATAATTCTGATAGGCATGCTTCAGAGGAATTGATTGGTTTCAATTGAGGGTGGTTATGTTGTTTGCCATAGTTCACAATATTTCTTTTAGATCGCTCATTTCATCCTTGGAAGAACTAGATGTAGAGGCAACATTTTGCTGCACTACCACATATGTGTACATTGACTGGGGAGGTGTGGGTGCACTAGTCGACATGACCTCCTATGTGGGCATTGATATTTTGGGAAATATCGACATGATAGGCTGAGGAGGCAATTTTTTGCAATCTATCAAATGATTCTCGACTTTAACGGTGACACTGTAAGCATCTAGAAAAGTAGCTCCTCCTAAAGACTTGATCATCATAGAAATGTCAGGGTTGATAGAATTCAGATAAAATATGAATGCCAACTCAGGAGTCGGGCAGATAGCAATAGGGATCCTCTGCTAGTTTGTGTGGAATTGGACATTGAAGTTCATCATAGCCTCTTGGGGAGCTCGTTTTATGACAGATAATTGATAGTACAGCGAGGAGCGGTCTCTATCGTTTGAAAACCTCTCATAGAATGGGTCTTCGAGCTTATCCTAGGTATAGATAGTGCTAGCTGGCAATGTTCGGTACCAATCCAACACCTTACCTTTGAAAGATGCGGCGAGGAGCCTCAATTCTACATTCTGAGTGGTGATTCCATGTACTAGACATACGTCTGCCACATCTTGCAAATGTTCTACGAGTGTTCTTGAGCCATCTCCGGTAAACTTGGATATAGCTTTCATAGTTGAGACCAGGATAGCAACCCAAACAACAGGTGCTACTGGTGCTACTAGGGGACTTCCGACATCCCATGCCACATAATTTCTATTGGAACCTAGCAACATGGTTAGAGGAATGGGCGAAGGAAGCAGAATTGTTACCAACTGGTTTGTGGCCTGCATTGTTCCTAGTGGTGGCACTAGTAAACTAAGGTTTTTTGTGGTTTGGGATCTAGTTACAGGCCGATGGCTCATAAACCCTTCTAAAGTGCAAATTCATTTAAGTTATGACCCACTGGGTGTGCCAAAAAAAGAACAAATTGTTGATGCCAAAAATTGACAAGGTAATAGTGTCTTATGAGAAACTCAGTTTATGGGGGACCTTTTGTGCTAAACCGAGTGACCTCCAGATTTTTAAAGAAGCCGACTTCTTCTATAATGGGGTTTGGAAAGGGAAAAGGAAATAGATATAATAAAATAAATTCTAATCTAAGGCGATGCGCCAAGACTTAATAATAGGCACGATAAATCATAGATCTAAGGGCCCAATTGGTATTTGTAAGGTCCCATAAAGGCAAAAACTAAAGATTAAAACATAGATAATCCATTCATTTACATAAAATAACATTGCATACATTCCTACTGCCAAGAAGATTCATTAGGCATGATCTAGACCAGCAAACTTGCATTCAATTTATAGAAGTTCTCAAATGAAATATCCATACAATAGCAACACATTCTAAAGTTAATTAAATAGCATAGAAGAACAGAAAGGTCGAACAATTGGCACAATCTGAGTCTTTACAACAATAAAACAATAATAAAGGCCTGGTGTCTTTTCTAAAATCAGTGTTCTTCTAAAAAATTTGGACCTTTCCCTCCAAATAGAGAGAAGTATATATAGTTGAAACTCCCACAACCTTGGTGAGCAATAACAGAAAATATTTTAGGATCCCTAGAAATGATGCAGAATTGAGTATTCCTTCAGGCCATTGCAATAGAAAAGATTCAAAACCAAGCATCTGGTCGTTCCAAGCCCAAGTGCATCCTCTGCAAATGATGGGAGTGGTCCCAGTGAGGTCAAGCAAGCAAGTGTCATCACCCTATAAGAGAAGGAAATTATGACACACAACGACCAATTGCGGTGTTTGGTTCACTTCATCCATCACCCAAATACAAAACCCGCCGAAGAAACACGGGGAAACATAGCGCAGCTTGTGTGAGTCTTTATCCTTTTTCGTTGAAAAATTGTGCCAAGGTGAAACGTGGGACGTGGGCAGAGCTCTACTCAAAAGTGAAGGGAAGTGATCATCAATTGTGCGCAGTGATGGTACATGGTAGCATAGCAGAGCCTCTTTTAAATGCGAAGGAAGGAAAGCTTTCAGGGAGTGAAAAGTAGACACGTGGAGGGGGCAGTGGAGTTTTGACAAAAAGGCCGAGTGGCTCATTTGCGATGCGCGGGCTGATACTTAACCAAAAATATATACCCGAAGGGAGCTTGCTGAATATTTATTCACAAAACCAATTAGTACAATTCAAGAGTTTACTTTTGAATTTAGTCATAAACCAATTCCACATGTCTTTGAGGGAGACTCCAATCTCAAAGGGTATGCCAAGGTATCTGGTGATAGTGCCATGTTTAATTTCATGCCATTCACTAGGGATCCAAGGAGGATGTGGGCTAGGATGAGTCATAATGACTTTAGTCTTATGCATGGAAAGCTTGGACCTAGGGATGGCACAAAAAAATCCAAAACATCAAGAGTATTTGTTACTTCATCTGCAATGGTTATAAAAACCACTTAAAAGGAAAATACATAAAGAGAAAGGTGAGAGTAAAATTCAAAGGTTGTCAATCCTTTCTCGTGGTTTTGAAAATGGCTTGGGAGCTCGAACGAGGTTTTAGAACCTCTCCATTCTATCGATAATGAGCATGAAATCATGGATAAGGTATCGAGATGTAAACAACTTGACAAATGCCTCACAAAAATGTAGTCTCCTAGAATGCAACATGACTGCAGAATATGTGCAAAATGGATTTTATTAAAATGTCTTTTGAAACTTCTCACCAAATGTAAATGCAGATGTTAAGCATAACTCCACAACAATATTTTTCAACATCTCCCTCACCTACACCAAAATAGGACTCATGATAAGGAAATTCTGAAGGAATATGATCTCATGGATTATCACGATAATAGACCATGCAACAACAAATTTTTTTGAAACAGTTTTTGTTGTGCTAATATGGGAGATTTTAATAGCGTATGTGCATCTATTGGAGCACAACAAAAAAAATCATGATCATATGTCATAGTTATAAATGTTTTGTCAAACCTGAATAAATTATTTAACAAAATGCCTTGATGAGATGTGTGTAGACACATAAAAATTTCCTCTAATAATATTAAGTGTTTATCAATATGAGGATCCATTATTAGTATCATTATCCATTTTATATTCATCTCATATTTATATTTTATGCATAACCATTTTATAAATATTTATCCATCTCATTAAATCATTTATAAATCCATAATCATTAAAATAGTATTTATTCATACTCATTTATTCATATTCATAAACTCCATAAAATCCATTTGCATAATATACGACCATTAAAATATCAATACATTTACATATTTCACTAATATCCATTTGCATATTCATAAATCAATTCATATATTTATCCATTATCTTTATTTACCACTTTGCATATTTATCCCACATTCGCCCTAATACTGGATCCACCCTTGACGAGATCTATTTAAACCTTGCCCTCTCTCATTTCTCGATCATATATTCAACATCCACATTCTTTGCATTTCAACTGTCTTCACATCCACTTTGAATACTCTTTATTTTCATTCTAGTTTTATATCCATTTCATCTTAGTTTATTTGCATGTTAGCATTTTAGTTTTATCATGCTTTATTTTGTTATTGCATATCATTTGTACTTAATCTTTTAATCTCCATTCACCATAGCCTCTTGTGCACAGTGCTCTAAGAGCAAATTCTTTTTAGCAACACAAGATCTTGGATGATAGGAGGGCAATGGAGATAGGAATCTATTTGCATGCATGTGTGTTTAGTTAGTTTATTTTGTTTGCATGTGTGTGTAGGTTGGAAAATACTCCATTTTTTGATGTTGGAATCAATCTGAATCTTCAAATTTAGATACCCATTTCCTTCGTCAACAATGTGTTGTACCCAAACCAAATTTTTTGCTTCATCAAGGCATTTTGCATTTAAAGTCTAAACCTTGCTAAAATGTTGTAAAATACCGTTTTGGGCAATGTCAAGTATGGAGTTTTTGTCAATAGTTTGTCAGTCAAAGTCAGTTATATTGGTCAAACCTAAAGCAGAGACTCAAAATGAGGATTTTCACGATGGAGGAGCATCTCATGACGGCATTTCATATTGCAGACGGTCATTTCAATGATCGAAACAGAGTTTTTAAAGATCAAATCATGGAGATTTTTCAGAGGAAAAGCCTCAAAGTGCAAGTATAGCCTGGGCGCCCAGTTAGTTGAAGGTCAAGATTCTGGTTAAAGTGCTCAAGCATTCAGTCAATCTCTTCAGAATTAGTCTGGCTATCCGTCGAGCTATTCAGCGAGGCATTCCGAGACTCACAGCTTCGGTTATTCGCGACAGAAGTAAAAATCCCTAAATTTTAGGAGATGGAAATTTTGCTCTTTTCGCAAATCGCCACCTAGCTTGAGGGTGCCCATTTCAAGGCAGGGTAAATCTTGTCAGTTTCATTGCCGAAGACATTCAATTTGTTCACAGCTAGTCTGCTTATCCGACGAGATATCAAGCATAGTCATCCGACTCTCAGAGTTCAGGCGGCAGACGTCCGAAGAACAGCTTAAAATGGAGTTTTCATGTTTTTGAGCTTCTCCGTTTATGCCCAGTGCAAGTACAAGCCAGGGGCGCTGGCTTAAAGGACCCCCAGATGCCAAATTTGCAGACAGAGTCTTCACGACATCAGTAGTATATTAGCCCAGCTCCGCAACGCATCATTCAGCTTTGTCGATCCGACGTTCGATGGTCGGGCAGGATTCTACCAAGCACGTAATTTTACTCGCGGACCAACAAAATGGTTTTTCGCATTTTCAGTCTTAAGGCGCCTAGCCTTTAGGGGTCGAACCCGTTCGCGTTCGAAGTCTTCACGACTATTGAGCGTAATCAATTTATCTTTCCAACGAGCATAGCCGTCAGCCTTCAGCATTTGGCAGTCGCTCGTGCGTGCAAGGTCTTTGGTGTAATATTACAAGGTGAAGATGTCCAAAACGCCCGTAAAATGGCTAAGTCCGGGAGCGTAAACATAAATAAAATACGCACTAGAGTTTTTGAGGTCTTAGAAGCAGTTGCCTCGTCACCTTCAACTTCTCTTTGTAGGTCTCTTCCTGCTATCCGTTAAAATGATAGTGCCCGACGGTCATCCCTCCAGATATCACCACAAGTAGGGTACTTGATGAGTCAACTTTCACCAAAATGACAAAAGTGCAACCATGAGCCTGTGGCGCTTTACTTGAGGTTCTTAACAATTTTCACCGCTATGCATATGTCAGATGCAAAATATCTCCAATATGCAGGAGTCTTCTCATCAAAGGGGTTCACCATTCACCGTCCGCAGCCGTTTGAAAGTCAGATGGCAGTTTAGGAAAATGGCTAAGTCTGGAACCCGTAAAGCAATTTAATCAGGTGCGCCTAATTTTTCAAGGAGTTAAACGATGGATTTTGCAGTTATGTCTCCCAGCAGACATTTCTTCCTTGTTCAGTGAGGGCTTCCGATGAATTCTCCATCAGCTCAGATCACCGGTCATCCAAAAATCGTCGGTTGGCTACCGTGACAGTATTGCCATATAAATAGGGAGTTAGTAAAAAATGAAGTATCTTGAGCAAATGGACGCCTATGTGCTCAAGAGATGACTTTTCGGAATCAGTAAAGTCAAAAGATGAATCTCAGAGCTTCAACCAGTTTGTCAACTGAAGTTCAGAATATGTCTATTTTTAGCACCCTTGCTAATTGCATGATAATAAATATTTTATTACTATTTTCAAATTTGAACTTCCAGTCAGTGGCAGTCGAACTGAAAGGCAACCAATCAGAGGATTTCTATTCTTGTCAGGGTTTTGAATTCTTGCAGTTGCTCAATTGGTGCGAATTTCTTCTTATTCAAGTATGGCGTCATCATTTGTTATTCACAGAGCTTTCAATAAAATTCGTATTTTTCAAAGAGAAGATTCAATCTCAAGAGAAATTCGCAATTTTCAAAGCTAATTCATATTTTCAAAAGAAATCGAATTTTGTTAATTTTCAAAACAAACTTCAAAGCAATTCGTATTTCTTCAAGAAGAGAAGGCGTGCATCTTTAAGGGAATTCATAGTAGCAAAATTTACAAGTTCTTCAATTCTCAAAGGCGTATTCATTCAAATTCACAAATTCTTCAAGTTTCAAAAGGCGAACTCTCAAATTCAAGATAAATTCCTATTTTCTCAAGACAATTTCAAGAGAAATTCGAATTTCTTTATAACAAAGGGCGCAAATTTCAAGAGAAAAATTCATGGTTTTCAAAATAAAGGCGAATTCTTCCAGTTCAAAGGCAGATTTCTCATCTATTTGCAAAGGCGATTTCTCCAATCACATTCTTTTGCAGGTTAAAGTTCACAGTTCTCAGCAATTTGAAGAATTCAAGGGCGATTTTCACAGAAAAAGAGCATCATAAAACGTCTTTTTCCTCCTTGGTTCTCAGATTTCTCTCAGTTTTCAATTCGCATGTTCCTGCAATTGGCAAAATTCAACAAGTCTCAGCATCTGGATCATTTTCATATAGCTTCCTCAAATTAAAATCGTGCGTTTGATTTTTCAGGAATTTTTAACTCCAGAGCATCAGTTCTCGAGTTTCTAATTTTCTCAACTGAAAAGTCTTTGCATGGTCGAGTAGAAGTCATATTTTCGCATTTCTGACGTTCTGGGTTGTCTTAGAATCTTTTTCTGGACAAAACCCATATCTCAGATTTTTTGCTGAAAATTGTGCTTCAATAGGCTATTTTTACCCTCAGCAGGCTATTTTTAGCTTTCCAGAAAAGTTGTCAGAATATAGCCGTGTTCACAGTCAACAGGCGAGTTTTTCAGAGTACAATACACACAGATTGAATTCAAGACCAAATCGGTTTTAATTCATGACTTCATTAGAAAAGTTGAGACCGATTTGTATCAAGCTGCAGAAGAGATGTTGGCTAACACTTCAGTTACGGAGCCGCCAAAGTTGCCAGTCAGTGAAATGCTGGTTGAGTTGCAAGATTGCTAAGATTGCTCAAGTTGCTGACATTCAGATGCTGATGCAGTTAACAATCTCATTGAGGGATTGGTTGCTCGAGATCACGACCAGTAGACTTCAGTTTCTCACCTCTCAGGATAGACATTATACACAGGAGTTAACTTGGCGTTACCCTTTCAAGTTAACTGGCTGTCTCACCTCATGCATGTCTATTCTGAGATTCATCTTGTTTACTTGGAGTTTTATTTAGGGTTTTACGTTAACTGATGATAGTCTTCCAGTTAACTTGTGTTCAATAAGGACGTGCATGCTCGCACAATTGTCCATTTTTAGATTAGATGTTTCAGTCAAACTGAGGGTAGTTTCCCAGTTGACTGTATAGTTTACTTAATTAGGGTTTGGCGCATTGCTTGCATGCATTGCAGGAACTATAGATGACACAAGGTGATTTTAGGGTTCCCTACACCTTGATGTATATAAATAAGAGCTTACGCTCATTTGTAAATAACTTTTGCTTGAGAGAGGAATATATGCTGTGCCCACCTTGCCCTCAATATTACTCTTTTTCGTATTTGTTCATGTGTCTTCAATATTGCAATTGATTGTTATACCACCTAGGGTTTCGAAAGATTGTGATGCTGAATTCTTTCCATAGATTAGATATCTGTTTGAACATCTTTATCATTGAAATCAATTGTTATACCACCTAGGGTTCCAAAAGATTGAAGTGATAAGGCTGTTTTGTGTTAATTTATCATTGTGATCGATCGTTATACCACTTAGGGTTTCGAGAAGTTGCAGCGGTAAATCTGTTTTGTGAATCTTTATCGATATAGTTGAAGGTTATACCACATAGGGTTTCACGAGATTATAAAGATAAAGGCTGTTTTGTGAAGGCTTTGCTGATTCGATTAAGTGTTATACCACCTAGGGTTTCATAAGATCGTCTTAGTAAATTCTTAAATCTGTTGTGCTCAATAAGCTGGTTTAGATTGAGATGATAGTTGTGCCCACCTTGCCTTCAAGTAGAGAGTCTAAACCCGCTTATCGTCAGATAGTCATCCCTGCTCCATTTCCTCATGCTCTGTTTTCTTGAGGAAACTGGATAGATTTAAAGTAGTTAGCTTAGTTGTAGTTACTGATCTGCGAAACCAGAAAATCCTTAGCTGCAACGTTCTTGGTTTTCTTAACCTTGTGCCTCTTCCAGCTGAGAACAAAAAGATAGGACTTAGATTACTTTTCTTTTCATGCATTCCAGCACAACGAGGGAGCTTCCCCTCCTAATTTGAAGAGCACTCATTGCGTAGTGTACATAGCTGTCCGTACAAACCTGCACTCCAGAGGTGTTAGATTTTACGCCAACACAATGTGATCTTATAGAGTGTCATAATAGTGGGAAGCATATAGAATTTTACTAATGGTACATTGCAATATAAATTCTTAGTTGGGTACTAATGGAAATGTATGCAAATGAGAAAATAGAGACACATCATGTGAACTATTCAAAAAATAACTCAAAGTAACGTTGTCTCTTAAAATGCAATGATTTTGGAATATGAACAGACTAGAAATAATGAGGGAAATATGAGGGAAAGTTGTGAAGATGGAGGCAACAATAATTATCGAGAATTGTTTAAGGTTTCCATTCAAGATTGTGTCAAAGCTCCATGGGAAGTGAAGTCTTAGTAGAAGAATATCAGTTGGATATAAATCAATTTCCTTTGAATGATTCAATTTGGAAAAAGAAAACATAATGGAGGTTGCATCAAGAGAAGGTGCAAGATGCCTATGTAGATTTAAAGGGAGAGTGATGGTTCTGTAGCAGGTATTGATGGTCTAATCCTTAGGTTAGTTATAAGTGTGGCTTCATAAATTATAAGAGTGGGAGTAAGTACTATTGATAAACAATTTTCTTCCATTGTTTCTTTTGGTGACAAAAAAATATAGCGAACAAAGACTAGCTTATTTATCTCTAAAAAGAAAGATGTACCCTTTGATATCATCGATAAATGTTGGATTTATGGGGGTAGTTAATAGATTGGATTGCTCCATGAAATCATTAGAACCTTGAAAAGTTAAAGGTAAGATCATTACTTGCATCAATCCAGACTGTTGGGAAAATGGAAGTGAAAAACCCACAAACTTAAATAATTGTAGCATAAGTTAGATGCAAAGAAATACATAAGATAATAAAATGGAAGAGAATGAAAAACAAGACACAAATTTACGTGATAAAACCTTGACAATATGCCAAGGAAACATCCATGGGGAAAAGTATCGGTATTCTTATTGTTCAGAGAAATTTATTACAACTTTCACATAGTTGTTGCTCTTCAATTACAATTCCTTACAATATGATTTAGCCTTCAAGGCAACAAGATATATATATAATATCTTCCAACTGTGTTAAACTTAGAAAAAACCAACTTTCTTTTTTATTGTTTTATCTTTTGTTTTAAATCTTTATCTTTTCCAAAAGATTCCAAAGATAAGATTGTGCTTTAATTCCCTTATCTTTTCCAAAGATAAACTTTGCTTTATTTCTAATTTATTGTTGTCATAACCCAACAATCTCCACCTTGACAAAAATTTACCTAATACTTGTCCATGCCCATTCATCACCTTTTCTGGAAGCCAAGAGAAGTCAAACTCCAATTCAACTTCTCTAACTATACTGGTTTTGTAAACATGTCTGCATATTTTTTTAATGTATGAACTTTCTCAAGAGCTACTCCACCTCCATCAATAACCTGTCTTACAAAATGGTATTTAATCACAATATGCTCAGTCCTATTGTGATAATTTGGAATTTTAATTAGATGTATAACACTTTGATTATCACAAAATACAATCACCTTGTCCTACACTTTTCCAAACTCACCCAAAAGACCCTTCAACCAAATTGCCTCTTTGCAAGCATGTGACACAACCATATACTCTGCCTCAATAGTGAATAAAGCAACTGTTTCTTAGAGCTTTGACATCCAACAAATAGGTCCTCCTGCAAGAGTGAAGACATAACCTGATGTAGATCTCTTTTTTGTCCAAATCACCTACAAAATCTGAATCAACATAACCACAAACTGAAACACTACAACCATCAAAGGTGATACAATAATCACTTGTGCCTCTAAGATACTGAAGCACCCATTTCACTTATGCCTAGTGCTCTTTACTTGGATTTTCCATGTATTTAATGACAACACCAGCTGCATGTGAAATATCTAGTCTTGTACATACCATCGCATACATTAAACTTTCTATTGCAATAGAATACGATACACGAGACATATAATCCTTTTCTTCTTTATTAATGGGACATAAACTTGAAGAAAACTTAAAATGAGAAGCTAAAGGGATATTTACTGGTTTCACATTTTTCATATCGAATCTTATGAGGATATTCTCCACATACTTCTATTGTGATAAAAAAAGCTTACCATGTTCCTTGTCTCTATGTATTTCCATGCCCAAAATTTGTTTTGCTGCTCCTAGATCCTTCATATCAAAAATCCTAGCCATCTAAGCCTTTAACCCATTGATCTCAACTACGTGTTTGCTTGCTACAAGCATATCAACATATAATACCAAGATAATGAATAAACCATTTTTGAAACTTTTAAAGTAACACAATGGTCATACTCACTCCTTTTAAAATTTTGGCTCACCATGAAGGAATCAAACTTCTTGTACCATTGCCTAGGAGATTGCTTTAGGCCTTACAATGACTTCTTGAGTTTGTAAACAAATTTCCTGTTGTGATCTTGAAAATACGCTTCTAGTTGTTCCATATGTATCTCGTCATCCAAATCTCCATATAAAAACATTGTTTTAACATCTAATTCTTGTACATTTTCAACTTCTACTATGTTTGATTTTATGAGAGGCGATGCATCAAATACTAGGTATCTCTGCTAATGATGATTTTGTGGGTAGTAGGATCCCATGTAATTTGTATCCCTTAATTCCATCACCATAGCCAACAAAGACATATTTTTTGGATTTGGGATCCAATTAAAACACCCAAAGACATCAGAATGAATGTAACCTAGAATACCCTTACTTGTATGACTCCCTACTTTAAACTTGTTTCTAGATTGCTTCCCATAAACACAATGCTTACAAAAATTCAAATTCAAAGATTTTAGATTTGGAAGTAACTTACGGTTTAACAACTTACCATCAACCCTTTTTCACTCATATGACCTAGTCGTTGATGCCATAAATGAGTAGATTCATTTTCTTCCTCAAATACCATTGTCGCTTCATTTATTACCATACTCCCTTCTAGATTCTAAAGGTTTATAATATTTGTAGCCTTCATGACCACCAAAATGCCCTTGGACACTTTCATTTATCCACCATGACTTGTAACTTTATAACCTCCAGAATCCAAAACTCCCAAGGAAATTGAATTCTTTTTGAGTTCTAGTACATGTCTTACCTCTGTTAATGTCCTCACAATACCATCAAACATTTTAATCTTAATGCCCCCAATCCCAACAGTCTTACAAGAAACATTATTTCTCATAAGAACAACATCACCATCAATAGCTTGGTAAGAAGAAAACCAATTCTTATGTGGAAACATGTGATTAGAAGCACAAGAATAAAATAACCAATCTTCATGATATTATAAAGAGTTACAAATAGATAAAAATTCATCAACCGTACCTAAACTTGTTTCAACCAGATTTGCTTCCTTTTTCGAGTCATCATTGTCTTCTTTCCTCTCCCAACAATCTTTCTTGAGATGCCTTGGTTTATTGCAGTACCAACATTTTCCCTTACCCTTTTTTCCTTTTGACTTAGATTTGGATGTACCTCTCAAATCTTGGCCTTTTTCTGTGGAATGACCCCTAACCACCATTGCTTCTGATGTGGAGGTTTCTATATTAGATTTCCCCCACACCTCTTCAGATAACAAAGCTCCCACAACAAAATTAAATTCAAGAGTCTCAGTTGTGCTAAAGCTAATAGAAGTGACTAAGTGATTCCAAGATTCGGGCAATGAACACAATAATATAACTATCAAACATATTGGAACTATTGGATTGTCTTCTCTCAACCTTGAACAAGAGGCTATTATAGAAGGAATCAATAGAGGAGTTGAAATTTTAGACCTCCGGTAAAGGTTACAATGATGATAGTAAAGTCTAGAAAATTATTCTCAATGTGCTTAAATAAGCTCGGTGGGTAATGAGGCATCACAAATAAATTTCAAAGGTGATCAAGCTTTGAGTTTTGTTCTATTTTCTACACCTTAATTTGTAATCCAAGCTAGAGATGCCTTGAAAAATTTAGTGTTTGATGCTAAAAATAACTCTATATTACATGTAGAAATGGCTAAGAAAAATATCTATGTGAAAAGAGGTGCTACTATTGTTGCATTAGGCACAAACAACTTTGACCATAGCAAACAAATGCAAACTAGTGAAGACTACAATCTTGCAACTTACCCTACTTTAGGTAATTTTGTTCCTCAAGTCCAACTAGTTCCTATGCCTAATTCTCTTGCAGGCTATGCACCTATTCAAAAAATCAAAGACAATCCACCATGTAATACTATTTTTATTTCTAATTTGGGTGAAAATACAAGTGAAGTTGAGTTTCAAGGACTTTTAGCGTACAACCAGGTTTCAAATAGATGAAAATGTTACATCAGGGAAGAAGCATTATTTTCTTTAAAGTTCGAGGATATAAATAACGTAGTAGTTGTTCACAACAACTTCCAAGGTCTTGTTATTCTAAGAATCCCTATGGAAGAAAGAAAGATGGCAATGGACCACCACATGCAACCGGAGTTGCTCCTGGTATGTCTGTACCATTTTTTTCATCTTTAGGAAAATTCACCTCCAACAATTTATCACAATGACAAATTCATCTCGTGGAAAATTCGCCACCAACAATATGATATGAATTTCTAGTGGTGAATTTTCCACGAGATGAATTTGTCATGGTGATGAATTGTTGGCAATTAATTTTCCTAGAGCCCCATTTTTCAATGGTTTTCCAACAACAACATCACAATGACACCATATTAAAGTTGATGACAAAAGGGATGTATTTTTTTCTTCAATGCTCCTTTTGAAGCATGCAATTTAGAAATCAATGGCATCCTCAGGATCATATTGGTGCATCAAATTGCATCATCATTTTGTTATCAGTTATGTTGTGGTCATCAAAATTTCTTTGATTTCTTTGCATTTGATCATTATTACGATCATTTGTGGCATATCATCTATGATAATTATCAAAATGTATTGAATGTATTAGGGAAAATGTGGAGATTTACATTGTTATCAAGCATGAAGAAATACTGAGGGATTGCTTAATATTTATGGAAGGGAGAAAATTATCACGTCATATTCGAGAAAATGTGGAGATTTGTATTGGTATTGATACCACTCTAAAGTTGATCGGTATAAATGAAAGAGTGCTATATAATGCACTTCTTATATAGTTATCGTCATGGGTGGGAGGATGATGTATGGAGACATTTGACAAATTGTGAAGATAGTGATGGAGAAACTCTAGGAACAATTATAAAATGAACAAAATTGAATATACAACTATTTTAGCATGGATTTAAGGAATAAGATTAGAGACATATATACATATAATTGATGAGGAAAACTAAATCTCATTTACAAGAGTTATTTGTAATTTATTTTATAAATATTTTTAATCTCTTTAAATTGAAAAAGAGTCAGTTATGAAAGCTTAAAAAGTTTCCCTTGTTAAAATTCTAAAAGAGAGGGGTTTAGTTCTTTTGGGATTTAAAAGGGGAATTTATGAAGGAGAATACTGAATTTTTTTCATAAAAAGTAAAGATTTTGTGAGCTCTAGAGTTGGAGAAATAAATGAAGAGCATATGGTTAGTTTGTAAACTAGATGTATTTTGCTTTTTGTTGTGAATTATTTTGTTATTGAATTTACAATTGTTTCTTTGCTATATTGTCACACGATGAACTACATTTCCTTCTTTAATTTTCATAGTCTTCTTTATGTAACATGCCCATTGTTCTACCTAGTAATTTTTCTATGTTTTACCCACAAGTGAATAGTTTATGCATCTAACATTATGAGTAGTAAAAAATTTCTTTTCTTTTCAATAATAAATGCATCATTTGAAACATAACCTTTCCAAACTTTTCCATTGCATAATCAAAGAATCATTTCATCAAAACAAATATGAATTCACTTTTCATATATTTAAGATAGAATTTCAAATTTACAATTTCCATAAAGATGGTTACATGATTACATACATAGCTTCAACAAGCTTACATGAACTAGAAATACAAACTAATCCTGATGTCCCAGTATTGGTGCATACATTCTAGATGTCCCCTTTCCTTGGTGCATACCTTCTAGTTGTCCCCAATACTAGTGCATACATCTTCAAATCTTGAATTAGAAATACAAATGGTCAAGAATGTCCTTCTCCCAAATATTGGCCACCAAGTACATGAGGAGAAGCATCACTCTAGTGATTTTCTGCCAACCATGGACTTACTACGATCCCCCGCACATCTACCAAACTTGGTAAGATGGCTCTCCTTTTGATGAAGAGATTGGTTTGGTGACCTGATTTGTGCTTTAGAATTTTTTAAGCATAGTGATGTGTCCTACATATCTAGAGATGCCATAATGTGGCTACAACTGCATGTATGATATTCCTAGCTTAGAATGTAAATTAGATCACAGTGAACTAACAGTGTAAACAATGACTACTTACACTACTTTGGCCAAAGATACATCACCCAATACTTCGAGTGAGGGTCATCTATTTCACCATAATAATTGATCAATTTTTTTTTACCATTAGTATTCTATTCTAAGGTTATCCCCTTTCCCGTGGATTATCCTAACCCAATGAATAACTTTTCCACTAACTCATATTTAATTAACATTGCTACTAAGTATCTTAAAATACAAAGGTTATTCCCTTTCCCATGGATTATCCTAACCCCAAGAATAACCTAATTAACCCTACGGTATTCGTAATGTCTCAACATTTAAATGACTCTATTTCAAAAGTACAATCTCAATAATAAATGTCTCCATACAAGAGTATATCTCAATAATAAATGACTCTCATCAAAAGTATAATCTTCAACAATAAATAACCTCAATAAAAAGTATAATCTTCAATAATAAATTACCTCAATCAAAAAGTATAATCTTAAAAAATAAATGACTTCAATCAAGATATAATCAACAATCAAATGATCAATCGGATCATATAGGTTAATCCCAACCTATTTGCTTCAATCAACAATCAAGTAAACAACCTAATAAAATAGGTTATTCTCAACCTAGGGTTTCAATCAAAGTAAAGTAATGACTAAGTGATCAATCAAGTATAGATTATCAATATGGTTTGCATGACGTCACATCCTATTGACGATGACATGTCTATCATACCATCTTTACCATTGCATTGCTAACCTCATTATTCACAAGGGTTTACCTAGCATTATAAGCTAAAAAATTCAATTTACCTCAAGACATCAATATTTTATAGATATTTCACATTTAATTCTACATATGTATAGTATAGACTAACTATGTATAGTTTAAATAGAAACACCATCATATAAATTTCCATAATGGTTATATATAGAACAACCCAAATAGAGATGTTTTACCAAAGCAAGATTTAATTGAAAGAACATGCAATTTTACCCGAGCATTATAATACATATATTTAAATCCATCATTTTTAATCAAAACAATTAATAATGACTAACCTTTCAAACATATAGAACAAGGGAATAGAAGTTAGCGTGCCTGTATAAAAGTTGCAACTGATAAATCTCCCTTCCTAGCTCAATTCATCAAGTCCGCTTACTACTTCCTCTAAGATCAACCCAATTCCCACTTCTAGCCTCTTCTTGAATCTCTCAACAAATACTAATGCAAAATAACAAGAAACTCACTATCTCTCAAGCTCTCAACTCACTTGCATAGAAATTGCAGGAGAATAACAATAGAGTAATCATAATGAAAAGTGTATCAAATGGAAAAAATATTACCTCTATATATACAAAAATTTGAGCAACCAAAGGATACAAACAAGCTAATACTTCTTCCATCTTTCTATCCCCATTCAAAGACCCGTCTAACTAACTTACATATTTGCAATGCATAACAATCCTCACATTTCAAATGGTTGAGTCAACTTGTTTCAAGAGACAACAAGAATATTATACTAAGTCAATGAACAACACAAACTTTTATCAAGTTTCCTACTTGGTTTGAAAATTGAATTCCTTCTTATATTTTGATGCAGAGGTAAGGGGACTCCAAACTAACACAAATTCAATTAACTTTGCAAGACCAAAACTCTAACACTTCAAGAAAATGATTTTTCTCACAATCTAAAAACTTATTTGGATACCCATTAAGTCCTTATATAACATATATTGAATTCAAGTGGGGTTACTTTGGAATGTATCCCTCAAAAACTTGTTGCTACGCTGTCCTAAAGGCCTAATTCTGCAAACCTATCTTGAGTAAAATGACCATAAAACACTCAAAACTCAATGAAATTCGATGAGAAAAAAAAATAGTAGAAAGATAATTCAATTTTCCATCCATTAAAATAAACTAGAAGTCATAAAAATTCTGTACATAGCCGTACCAAGCTCTAAAACAACAATTTAATGTTCAGAAATGTAGAAAACAAAGATGTCTTTTATTAATTTCACTTCAAAATGTAACAACCACCTCTTCCCCCTTGGATTCGACCCTCCAAAGCTTAATTTAAACATATTACATTAGTTTCCCAACTGACCTTTGAGTTTCAATAACCAAATAACTTATTTTCCCACAATGACCCTTCATATTCCTCATTTTTGCAATTTTGCAATTTGACAATTTTTTACATTTTTTACAACATTTATAAAAATGAACTCATGACCCACCTAATAACCTATTTACTGACTCAAACACATTCAATATGGTCTAAATGACCTTATTACATACTTCAAACATAAAACTAAATCAAATTTTACAAAATGGCCTCATGGAGGCATAAAATCCATTAGGTGCTCCTGCACCATATTTCTACCAAGTTTACATTGACTGAGTCTGCTATTGCTTTTCTAGAATTAAGCACAGTAAAAAGACTTCTTATGCATTTCATATACTTCAACATTGGTGCCACATATTCATAGATGGGCACCCTTTAAGATAGCGTGGGTAAAGACTATTTCTACATTGTTAAAATTTGCATTTAATCTCTTTGCAACATGCAAACTTTATTCCTATGCTCATGTGTGGTTTATAAGTCTTTGTTGACTTATTCAACTTTTTGTCATATGTGCAGATTTATACTTCCTTGCATTTATGTGTAACAAATACTTGTCATGCTATTGTTTTTAAATGCTTGACAACTGCATTTATACTAAGGACTATGCATAGGCTTAAACTTAATATCTTGCACTTGAATACACTGGCCAAAGACAATGTATTGCTGGCTTATGCATTGGTTATAATCTTAGCAATGCATTTTCATATTGGACAATGCTATAATGTGCACAAACATTTTAAAGTGCTATAACCATATCAACTTCAGCCCTTTATAATGTGCTTATTCAAACATTCATCATTATTTATTATATATATGTATATATATATTTAATATATATATGTATATATATATATTTAATATATATACGCATATAAATATAACATCTCTTTAATATATATATATATATATATATATATATATATCTACTATACAATTTCCTTTTTCAAATATATCAATATAAATAGAGATATTATACCTTAATACACATATTATAAACATAATACTTATTTAAATTATGCATACACCACAATATATATGTATATATATATATATATATATATATATATATATATATATATATATATTCACGCCTTACGATATTAAATATTTCATTGATATATTCATATATATATAGTAATACAACATATTCATGCAAGTCTCAATCAATACAAGATACTAGAATCACTTTTACATACGTAAACATGTGTTTACCCAACACAAAGACTCAATCACTTAAATCAAACCGAGAAAAATCAAGAAACCAAAGACTAAAACCAAAGTCATTCAAATCACCCCCAAACTATGACCAAAGATTACTTACCCGATTCCCAATCTAACTTGACTCGACTTGATCAAACTAGGGTGTGATTGTGTGTATGCTCAGTTAGGCTCATTAAGGGTTATAAAACCAAGCTTCTATCCAAAATAATACTCCCCCTCTCGTACCTAAGGGCTTGAATCCTCCTTGCATCCAATTTAGTGCAACACAAAGGTAGTTAGTCATTCACATGAAATATATTTGTATCATAAAAGTATTGAAGTATTCATATCGCAATACATATTCATACATCACATTTCCTTCAATATAAAACATAATCATTCCTTCAAAAGCAATAACATCTTAATGCATATTTCAGTATTTCATTCACCTATTGCACATATTAAGGTCACGATCTACATTTATCATCATATTTACTTCCAAGGTAAAATTAACCCAGTAACTAATAAACGGGGTGTAACACTTTATATCTAAGAAATGAATCTTTGTGTTCATCTTCTTTTCTATGCAATTATATTCCTCATTCATGTTTTAATTTACTTTTCTTTCCTACTTTTTGATTAAAAACATACGTGTTAAAATCCAAATTTTATTATACGAGGGAGTTGTACCTCTAGAATTTCGATGAAGATCACTAATCCAGTAGCAATCTCTCCAACTATTGGTTCTTTTGTCGTTTCTCAATAGGACAACTTAGGGTCATCTTTTAGGGTAAATTGTAGTGATAAATATGTTAACCAATAGGTTACAACTTAAAGAATGTGGAATAGATAAAAAAAGATGATTAGTTAGTTCTTTCTATCCTCTCCAAGCTAGGTCCTAATCACTTAGTTTTTGTTTCAACATTCTACTCCACCAAGAGTGTTATGTGTGCCACTTGGAAAATTCCCTCTTTAGATGAATTTATTGACAACCTAACTAGGGATCAAGATAATTTATTTAGATGGGGATATTGAAGTCTACAAAAGCTCAAGCCCTTATTTTTGGGAATGGGAAATAATAGGATTCAAACCAAGGGAAGAAGTAATCACAACAAAATGAAAAAGAGACAAAAAGAAAAAATTATGAGTCCTCCAAATTTAAATTTGAAAGCTCTTTAAATCAAGGGAAACCTAAGAAATAAAGAGTTAAGTGTGCCTACTATAAGAAGACTAGACATGGTGAGAACAAGTGTATGAAGAAAAAGATTGACCACCTTTCTCATCTTCTTTAAAAGAATAATACAAGTGTCTCTAAGTCCATCAAACCAAGAATCAACTAAGGTAAAGGAAAAAGACAACTCTAAGGGTAAGGATCTAGTTGCTACAAGTTTCTCATCATCTCCATCTTGAATTATTGACTCCAATGCTTCACACCATATGGGTTCATCATAGGTGGATTTATATTCCTTAGATCCTTCTAGTATGTCTACTATCACCTTGGGTGATGATACTCTAGCTTGAATTATATGGAGAGGGTTTGTTGAAGTTGAAGGAAGAACATTCACACATGTTTTACATGTACCGTCACTTTCAACTAATGTCCTCTTAGTGTATTAGATTACTCACATAGGGAGAGTCATGAGAGTTAAAATATTCTAAATATAGGTGGGATCAAAGAGTTGTACAACATTTATTTAGTAGTTGTGGAAAGAACATATCACCATTCTAGGTTATACACCTCACTTTTCTATCTCATGTTTCTCCCATAACTTTGCTAACTTATTCAAATGAAGTTAGTAAATTGTGACATGAATGATTTGGCCACCTTAACTACGTTACCTTGAGAAACTAAGTCAACAAGAGATGGTTATAGGATTGCCAAGAGTCACATTTTCTAAGGGTTTTTCTGAGGGTTGTACCCTTAGTAAGCACTTGAATAATTTTTTACAAAGACAAATCTTGGAGGGAAACACCATTGACGAGTCATAGAATTGCCTAGTTTCTTGTTTCTAATACATACTTTTATATGTATTTCATGTTAAAATTTAAGACATTACCAGACCTTTCGTATATAACTTTAAGTAGTTTAAAGCATTTGGAATTGAACTTGTTATATTAATATGTGTATGTATGATTTATGAATGTCCATGAAGTTTAGTAATACTTTATGTTTAAATTATGGTTGTTAACAATGATAATGCCTTTGAAAATAAAGACTAAAATTTACAACAAGATACCTATCAACCTACAACAATGAGCTTCTCAACCCATAACATAGGGATTATAGTTTGGTGAAAAGGAGGAGTCAATCTACTGCAGTGCGACCACTTTCAGAAGAAGATGGAGGTCCTTTAATGATCAAATCACGAATCACCCAACATTACTTTTATCTTTCAATAAGACAACCAGGAGAAGAAGTTTGTTCTCAATAGGACTGTGAATTATAACAAAGTTTTCTTGCTAAGCACATTTTCTATTATAAATAGTTAAACTAGTTGAGTATAGAGTCCTTGTTTAATTTCCATACTCTTGTTCTAATAGTATTGCTTTCTATTTTTAAACTTAGTCCTCTGCCTATTCTTGAGGAAAATTTGACATCTATTTTCAGTTTGTGTTCAATTCATAGATAATTGGACTCCCTTATAGACCCTATATAGTTGGGTATCCTATTGAGGAGGAGATCTAGATTGTATGTGTGATATTTTGAATTAGATTTCCTATTAGATTCTATTCAACAACTATGTATATGTTGAGAATGCAACAAAGAGGAAGTACTTTTGATAACATGTTCTTTGAGTGAGTGATTAACAAGATCTTGTGGATGCAACAACTCAAGAAGGGCCACTTGAGGTACTGTTGAACCATTTTAGAACACTAAGTCATGTGCATAATCATTAGCAGTAGTTAATTAAGCATTAGAGATAACTCAATAACCATCTTTGGAGCTACTTCATAGATATCTATCAAAGCCATTTCTCCATCCATCCTTTACTAAGGCAAGATATGTCCTCACCTTCATAAATTGTTTTTCTAGATATACATGGGTCTACTTTATTAGACAAAAAATTTAAGTCTTCAACAATTTTTGAGATTCCAAGGAACTGGTTGTAAAATAATTATGGAATTTCATCAAGATTCTTTGAAATGATAATGGGGGGAATATATAAACACTAAGTTTGAACAGTTTTGTATAGTAGAGGGGATAAAAATGCAACATACAAATCCTTATACTCCCCAATAGAATGGTGTTGTAGAACATAATAATTAATTCTTGAAAGAGATGGATAATTGTATGATACACTCTAAGGGCCTTACACCATAATACTAGGTAGAAGCAATCGATTATTCTTGTTACATATAAAATATAGTTCATCACATAGCCTTGAAGGTATCACTCCATTTGAAGCTTGGACAAGAAGGAAACAATCAACTGAGCACTTCAGCGTCTCTAGATCTCTAATTATGGCATGAATACCTTAGCAACATTTCAAGGCCATGGGTCATCAATACAAACCTTGCATATTTGTAGGTTATCTATATGGTGTATAACGATATTGACTACTCCTAACCAAACATGATTTTTCATTGAGAAATGTTAATTTTTAGGAGGGCCCTACCAACTCTACATTTGATATTTCCTCTTTTATCATAGATTCACTTGGTTTTGATAATTATTCTAATGAATTCAATCATTCACATCAAGGTCCCAAGTTAAATTCTTCTTCTTCTTTTGAGAGTGAGGATAGTTATAGGGATCTATCTTCATCCACTTCAACACATATTTTGGTGGATGATATTTTAGCACCTGAATCACCCACTTCTCAGCCTCTTTGGGTTAGATAGACACTTAATAGTGCAAATACTTGGGTAGGGAATCTAGAAAATGGTAGACATATAATGTCAAATTAGTATAATGGACCACATGCTTTCCTATGCTTTTGTCACTAATCCATAGACATTTTGAGAAGCATCAAGCATACTTGAGTGTGATAGGTCTATGTAGGAGGAATATGATTTCTTACTTAGAAATCACATTTGGGATTCGACTTCACTTCCTAAGGGAAGGAAGATGTTCGAAGTAAGTGGGTATAGCAAACCAAGTGTAATAACCCATTCAAAATTATTACTTAAATAATATTATTGTAAATGACACATGAATATAATCCAAATTAAAAAGATAACTAGTGGCTAAAGTCAATCATAGCTACACATGTCCATTTAAAATGAGTGAAAGATTTATATATTCACTTCAAAAGTCAAATTACAATATTAGTTTTGACTTGGCTCCTAAATCCCCGAGGTCTTTACATTGTACACTTTTCATCAAGTACATGGATGAATTACATAAATTTACATCATAGACTTTAATAGTTTTGTGAACAACTAAGGTTCTTCTTTGTCGCTCTCCTTCACTGGTGGATGACAACATGGTTGAAGTGCTTTACCGCCCAACCACGAAGCTTACACTTCCCTGGTATTCTTTTGACTTGAAGAATTCCTGACTCTACACAAAAAGTTTAGCAAGAGAACAATCTACAAGGTGGAATCTAGTGCGTAAACCATACATCAACATGCAATTTCTATCTACAAGTTCAAAAATAAAATGCAAGATCTATGCTAGGAACAACAGAGATTGAGATCACAGAGTTCATACATACATAATGAAATAAATTGCTTGGCCAAGCATAATAAATTTGTAGTAACAACAACAAACAATAGGTTCTGGTAAAGTAAACCTATACTCTCTGAAATCTATTTTGGCACCCGTCCCGAAAGGTAACTTTCTACTAAACATCACATAACAGCTATCTACCCTCTAGCAGCATCTACCCTGAGGTGTTGTAGTCAACTAAGGTATCACTATTCCATTTAGAATATTTTTTCTCTCATGTTTCAATAGAAGAGCTAGATTCTATTTTAACTCTAATAGAAATCAGATTTTATAAATCAAAAGAGATTCTACAATCAGTCATATCATTCTTATGACTAATATATACTTTTCATCATAAACATTTTGCATTTAAAAATATACTAAAAACAAAAGAAGGTATATCACAAGTATGTGTATGTACATAGACGAAGTCTATGTGCATACACATATGTGCCTACTAATGTTAAAGTTTATGCATACATTGTGAAATAATCATTAATTCAAATTACAATCTTAAAATAGTATTCCATTTGAAATTTCTTGTCAAAAATAAAGAATCAAAACAAATCTATGCTAACACTTTCACACTTACTATTATTGCATTCTTACAATTGTGGTATTCTAAACATTGTTTACATAAGAAAATTTATTGTTTAAACAGAATAAGTATTTTTTCCTAATAAACAATTATAAAATAAGTTGTTTACATATGAACGTTCATTGTTTAAATAGAACAAGTATTATTTCCAACTAAATAGTCATAAAACAAGTTGTTTACATATGGACATTCATTGTTTGAACATAATAAGTATTGTGTCCTACTAAACAGTTATACAAGTTGTTACATACTGAATAGTTTATTGAGCAAAGATAACTTTCAACAAAATAGTGTCCTTTGCAAAAGAATAACCACCATTTACATCAACATATTGTTGTTTCATACTAACAGTTACATTTAAAGACAAATAATGTCATTTACTTTGTTTGTTGATCTCAAGCTGCTCACATGCTAAAAGGTCACCTTACAAGTTAAATGTTCTCTGTTTTACAACAAAATGAGTTTTCCCCTAAAATCAAACAATCAAATAGCCCAGTTTCATACATAAAGACAAAATGTCTATTATTCAATTCTTGAACACTTTCATCACTGGGAGCAACTTAATAGTTTTAAGAGAACTATGTTTGACATGTTTGTTGATGAAATTCTTGAGCAAATATTTTTGTCAAAGAAAACATAGAAGCTTCAGGTTCAAACCAAACTCATGCCTTTTCAGGCTACAAAAAAGCAAACTACAATTGCTCTAGATCAACCAATCTCAATGGTCGGGTATCTTCTTTCTAAGCATCAAAGACATATATTGAAATTGCCCAAGAGGGCTTACTGTTTTATACCATGCATGCAAAATTACTAACATGCAGACTTTTATCTGTACAATTTACACATTCAGGGGTTAGCCCATCTATAATAAGATCGAACCAAGCTAGGATTGGTGTTTCTCTAACATAGAAACCTTTCCATCATTCCTATTGAATAGGGCCGGCTTCCCATTCAAAGACATTATACATATATGCAAAGCTCTAAGAGCTTTTATTTCAAGCCTTATTACAAGTATCGAACAATTGATATTAAGCATTAGAGACATTACAAATAAAATGCAGAGAAACATGCCCTTCCCACAAGATCGAAATCGATCCTTCTCAAGGAATAGATTTACAAACATACAGTAAATCGGATAATTTTCGATAGCTTGCATAAGGCTAAGCATTTTTATGCAACAAAAAGGGAATAGGTTGAGCCGTTGGAGGCTCTCAGCATCAGCTTGGCTCTGTACGATAGCCATGAAGGCTCTAGATTATGTCAATTTCTACACTATGCAGGCTGTAGGCCATGCACCCTTCATGAGGTGGTGATAATTGATATATATACATACTCATACATTCGGCTTCAAGCCGATTCACATACAAAAAAATGACCTGATTTTCATGATGCCATGATAACACTTGAACAAAATGAAGGAAAAACTTCTCGCATGATTCATTATTAACAATAAAGCTAAGTTTATGCAAAAATTATGGAGATCAAATTACCTCCCAATCGAACTATGATGTCATTTTCCACAGATTTTTCCAGACTTTAGTTTGACCTTGTTGTTTCCTTATGAATTCTCCAGATACTTTCTTATTTTCTCTATTGTTTTTTGCCCGGGTTCTCTTTCAACAATAAAATAGAAACAACACTTTTTTTACATGCTTATTGGGGCGATGATGTTATGGCCATGCCACCGGCTTCAAATTTGAAAATTTTCTTTATGACTTCAATAGGCCACGTCCATTGTGGATTTTCCTTGAGATTCTTCATTGATTTTTCACATTTCGATTCATAATGTATGGATTATCAACTTGAATTCAATATAAATTTGAATATATATATGTACATATGTATATGTATGTATGTCTTCGATTTACATACATGACATATATGTATATATATATATATATGTCTTTATATATGCATTCATATACATGTTGCTTATTTTGGAATGGCTTATAGGTTTCATACAACATCATTTAAAGTAAGGAACTTGAATTTTCATTTCGAGCATCTATATATACATATATCTATACTAAAGATTTTTAATTTTTTTACAATGCTCACTTTCATTTCCTTCAATCACAAAGTTTGAATAAAAAATTTAATCTGTCAACCATTCATTTTCAAGCATTGAAACAATTCAAGTCAGGAAAATTATGTTCTCTTATACATGCAAATCAGTTCAAATGCAAGTCATCATGCCATTTATGGTGTGTGCACCCAAATTCCAAATGGCTTACCATTCGATCCGACTAAAAAATCCTACTTCAACCGTGTTCTCATCCTTCAACCTCTTACCCTGCAATTGCACACACTTGCACTTGTAAATTGATTAGTAACATTCAATTCTTGGTAACATATAAAAAAAATTTCCCAAGAGTTTGCAAAGTCAACATCAGTCAACTTCTTTCATTCATTTTTTAAAAATTCCAAAATTTCCATTTAATATTTAATTGAATTTCTTCAATTATTCAAATTTTTGTATTTAATAAATATGCAATATAATTGGGTTATGACATCCTTCCCCTCTTGGAAGAGACATCGTCCCGATGTCTAATAAGTTGAATAAAGGAACATCATATCAAATTTTGAACATTCATGTCTATTTCAACATCTCATCAAAATATATATGTCTATTTCAACATCTCATCAAATTATATATGTCTATTTCAACATCTCTTAAAGAATATATATATTTCTATTTCAACATCTCATCAAGAATATATGTCTATTTCAACATCACATCAAAAATATGTCTATTTCAACATCACATCAAAAATTTATGTCTATTTAAACATCAGAATTTTAAAGCATGGAATATCGTAATATCTCAGTCCAAAAAAATTCAAACAAAATTATTGAGTTTCTTGTTCAAGAAAGTAAATGTGGAAAGGAGAATTTTTATTTCTTCCACATCCTCCCAAGTAGCACTGTCCTTTGAGTATTGGTCCCATTGGACCTTAAACTGAGCAATATCTCTACCCTGTAACACAACATTGCATCTATCTAAGATTCTAATGGGCTCCACAAGCACCACTCCTGGATCCTATACCTGCAAGGATTGCCAATCAAGCATATGAGCCACATTAGGATGGTATGGCTTAAGCAAGGAAACATGAAACACATTATGAAGTCGAGCTAGAGCAGGTGGTAGAGCTAGTCTATAAGCAACTAGGATAATCACTTCCAAGACTTCAAATGGTCCCACATATCTTGGGGCCAACTTGGAAGAATTTTAAAAAGAAATAGAAATTTTATGAGGTTTGACTCTCAAGAAAACTTTATCCCCTGTTGTGAACTATCTAAGAGTTTGGTTCTTGTCGACATAAATCTTCTGTCAGTCTGCCACCTCTTTCAATCTGCTCTTAATGACCCTCATTTTTCCTTCTATTTCCTTAAGCATTTCAGGTCCTACTATGATCTTGTCCTCCAATTTATCCCAACTGGTGGGGGTACGAAACTTCTGCCCATACAAGTCTTCAAATGGTGTCATGCCTAAGGATGTATGATAGGATTTGTTGTAAGCAAATTCAACCAAAGGAAAATATTCTTCCAACCTATACTATTAGTCCATACAATACATTCGAAGGAGATCTTCAACTACTTGATTCACCCTCTCTATCTGCTTGTTAGTCTGAGGATGATAAGCCAAGCTGAAATTCAATTTGGTTCTCAATGCAACATTTAAGGTTTTCCAAAACCTTGAGGTAATCCCTGTGTCCCTATCAGAAATGATAGTCTCTGGCACTCCATGCAAGTGGAAAATCTCTTAGACAAATTTCTTAGTCAGGGTCAACGATCCATCCTTAAGGTTTCTTAGAATGAAGTGTGCAACCTTAGTCAACTTATCAATCATGATCAAGATAACATCATGCTTGTTCTTTCTCAACGACAACCCCTGTAAAAAATCCATGCTAATCACCTGCCACTTATACTCAGGTATGTCATGTGGGTACAATAACCTAGTTGGGTGTGCATGCTCAACCTTGACTCGCTGGCACTCAAAGAATTTTGCTACATACTCCACTACATCATTCTTGAGTTTAGGCCAAAAATACAGAGTCTTCAACTTTGCGATCATCTTGGATACTCTGGGGTGTCCTGAATAAGGTGCATTATGAACTTCTTCTAAAACCAACTTCCTTAGCTCTCCAGAGTCAAGAATATACATTCTTCTCTAGTATCTCAAAATACCATCTCGTTCAATCTCATACCCATCGAACTGATGATCCAAAGGATTTACTACTAGGGTGCTCTTCACTCTCTCAAAGTGCTCATCCCCTGGCAGATTTTGTATCACTTGTTGCCTCAAGTTAGACCTTGTTGAGATCATGGTTGTCATATGTCTTCATTTACTAAGAGCATCAAACACTCTGTTCTCTTTCCCTTTTATATATTCAATTCCAAAGTCATACTTGCTAAGGAATTCCAACCACCTTCTTTGTCGTGCATTAAGGTTTGGCTAGGTAAATATGTATCTCGATCTTAAGTGGTCTATCTTGAGTTCAAATGGCTTTTCCAAAATATGATGCCTCCACATTTGTAAGGCACGAACTATGGCCACTAATTCTAAATCATGAGGCATTTAGTTCACTTCATGTTGCTTGAGCTTCCTTGATTCATATGCTACCACTTGTCTGTCTTGTATTTATAATGCTCCCAATCCCTCTCCTGAAGCATCTGTGATTACTATGAATCTCACATTAGGATCAGTGATAGTTAGTACTGGTGCTACCATGAGCCTCTCCTTTAGGAGTTGGAATTCCTACTCACATTTCTTGGTTGATTCAAACCACATTCCCTTCCTTTAGAGTGAGGTAATAGGAGATGCAATCTGGTAGACCCCTTGTACAAACTTCCTATAGTATCCTGTGAGGCCCGTGAAGCTACAAACTTTTGACACATTTTGAGGCACTGACCATTCCACAATTGCCTTGATATTCTTGAGGTATATAGAGACTCCTTCAGCTGAAATAATATGGCCCAAATAGTGCACTTTGTCCTGATGGAATGAACACTTGGACAACTTCCCAAAGAGTTTCCTTTCTCTTAATCACTAAAAAACTATCCTCATATGTCTATCATGCTCTTCGACAGTCTTTGAATAGACTAGAATGTCGTTAATAAAAATCAAAACAAAGTCATCCAAGCATCCTTTGAATACACTATTCATGAGGTTCATAAAGGCAGTTGGTGCATTAGTCAAACCAAAAAGGTACCACAATGAACTCATAATGCCCATACTGAGTTCTAAATGCAGTCTTCAAAATATCTTCTTCCTTAATTCGTAATTGATGGTACCCTAACCTGAGATCAATTTTGGAGAACATCATTGCTCCCTTCATTTGATCAAATAGTTCATCAATCCTCAGAAGTGGATACTGGTTCTTGATGGTAACTTTGTTCAACATCCGATAATCTATACATAGACGCAAAGTTCCATCCTTCTTTTTCACAAAAATAACTCACGCTCCCCAAGGAGACACACTAGGTTTATAAGTCCCTTATGCAACAATTCCATTAACTGGGCCTTCAACTCATAAAGTTTTGTAGTATTCATCTGATAAGGTGCTTTGGATTGAGGCTCAGCTCTTGGAACTAGGTTGATAGAAAAATTAAATTCCCGCTTAGAAAGGCAATTCTGTAAGTTCTTCAGGGAATACGTCTTAGAACTCCTTGAGAATATGATAGTCATCTAAATACAACTCCTTAGTGTCAGGATTACTAACATGCACTGCATAAATTGCATACCCCTTTCGAAGAGCCTTCTTGAGTTGCATCGCAAAAAATTGTCTAAGCTTTAAGGGTCTCTACATTCCACAGACCTCAATTGGGTTTCCATAATCATCCAGACAGTTGACCACCTTATCCTCACAATTCACTATAGCCTTATGCTTGGTTAGCCAATTTATTCCAAAAATTACATCATACGAGCCTAAGGGTGCCACATACAAGTTGACCTGAGTTTGAAAGGTTGAAAGCTCTAACTCATTGCAAAAGAGACAGGTATCTACCCTCCGCTTTGCTCGATTACCATATTGGACTATCCATGAATTTGTCATGTATCCAAGTCTAACGGGTATCTTGGATATTATCCTAGGATCTATAAAACATTTAGTAGCTCTAGTATCAATTAAGATAGAGATAGATTAGCCATAGAGCTTACCTGTTAGCTGAATTGGTGAAGCCTGATATTCTGCCTATCTGTTATCCACTACAACATGGGTCTGGTGATTCTATTGGTAGCTTCCTTCCTTCCACAAATTCAACCACTGAGGAAAATTTGAGGCATAATGGTCACCTCCACAAGTATAACATCCATCTCGAGGCCCTTTGCGACCTCCTGGATTGTCCTCTCTAAAGCCCTTTTGCTTATGGTCGTCCTTTCGCTTGCCTTTATTTTATTTCTTGTTCTTTCCACCATTACTATCTTCACCCTTCTCCTGTGACTCACTTCCCCTCTTGATATTGTGGATCTGATGGCTCTTGTCTCCCTTATGAAATTTCTTCTTCCCATACCAATACTTAGAACTTGACTCACAATGAAGATTGGAGAGCAGTTGCAACTTCTGTTCCTATTTGGTGGATTTTTGGAAGACTTCATTCATGGTTTGAGGTTCGTGCATATCCACTTCAGCTCCTATGTGAGGTCTAAGTCCCATTATAATTTTTGAATATAGAACCATTCATCTCCCTGATATTGGGGAACATATTTCAACAAGTTGGTGAACTTTTCCCAATACTGAATCATAGTCATATTTCCCTGGGTTAAGTTTTGAAACTATATCACTTTCTTGTCAAAGTAAAGTTATGGTAACCATCTCTTCCTAAAGGCTTGGAGGAAGAGTTCGCATGTGATCTCGATAGGCTAAATATTTCATTCTAACTTCTCATTATCCCACCAAGTCGATGCTTCACCTAAGAGTTGATATGTAGCCCATGTTGCCTTGGTTTGTTCAGAAAGGTTATGGAGCCCAAAGTATTTTTCCATTTCTATAATCCAAGCCTCAGCTTCGACTCTGATAGCCTTACCATTGAACTTGGGTGGTGCTACTCTTTTGAGGTCTTTCCCAAGCTCTTCCTCAATTTTCCCTCGTGGACCTGCCCCTGGACCACCATCTCCTTGATTGCCTTTTGCATTCCTGTGGTCCCAGTCCTCGTTTGCCACTTAGACTTCTTGCTCTGTATGATCCATGTGAGACTCTTGTCAGTTCAGAAGCTCTAGAATTTGCTCCAGTCTCTTGTTTGGTTTGTTATCGGAACCACTACGACCCCCGTCTTGCTTGGTGGTCACCATGACATCTCACACTTATCCTACAACATAGTCACATTTTTCGCATCTCAACATAAGGTTCTATGAATAAACGTTCTTATGCTACATCATATAATTTTCATATGCATACATCCCTCAATATAGAAGACATACACATTCATACATAACACACATATTTTAGAGTCTCTTGTTAGAGTAATAGGTTAATTACTTAATTAATTTAATCATGTTGATTAATTAATTAAGTCATCTTTACTTTAGTTTTTCACTTAAGCTAAACTTAGGCCCATTAATAATTAAATAATTATTAATTATTAATTATTAATTACTCACCTTTAGGGTTTTGATCTCCTTTCATAAGGATTGATCTTATTGTAATTAATTCAATTCTTGTTTTATGCATTTTTGTTTCACAGGCAAGCAGAGCACTATTCTTGTGTTTTTGGTATCTCTTCTCTATGACAGGTTATTTGCTTGCAGGTGTTCACTAGGTTCTGTGAGGTTGTATTTCTCAACTTCAACATGGTATCAAAGCCTCAAATGGACATGTCAACTGAGGCTTATTTTCATCCAAATAGGACCATAACCCCTTAGACATGAGAAGTGTTGTCATATGTGTCTTTCAGGTATGATAATTATGTGGGGAAAGACGGTCAACTTTTGAGGTATCCGCCATGATGTTTGAGTTTTGAAATGTGTTTAAAAGAATATTTTTCTGGTTTCTGATGTGCATATACAGAAAACAAGAAAAAAAATCTCCCACAACACAAAAAACCAAACCCCAATACAATTTTGAAAGCTGGAAAGCGTGAAAAAGCAAAAATCACTTCAGAAAATTCTCTATGTACCTGGTAAATTTTTTATGAAATAAACTTCAGATTTGAAAAGAGCATTCAAACACCTTTCCGATGCCTATTCGTTTTTGAAAAACGGAGTCTGTATGCAAAAGTTACGGCCCCAGAAGTGTAGAATAGAAGAGTTGTCTTCAACTGACTGTATAATTTTTTTGGTAAAAAATCACAAAAAAGAACCTCCAGATCTGGAATGGGCTTAGAACCAGTTTTTCGACGATATAAAGTTTTTGAAAAACGGAGTTTGTATGCCCGAGATATACCCAATTTTGTGAAAGGTGCACAATTAGCCTTCTAAAACCAAACATAGGGCTTAAAATTTCGGCCCCTGGACATATGGGCGCCCAGTTTTTGGATTTGGGGGCTGGAGCTTGGAAGATTCTTCAAAATATGCTGTTGTCATGTTATAAAAAGTGCAGCAAGTTTTTTTTTATTTAAAAATTCTTTCAAAGATTAAAGGCATTAAAATGTCTTTTTAAACTTGCAAATTTATTTTTTAAACCCAACGTGAACTTTTTTGAACCAAAAATTCAATGGTGCTGCAAAAAGGTGTACAAATTTTGTACCGTTGTATGGATATTTAACCTCGTAAATCATGCCTCCAAAAAAATTTCTCATATTTTTGTGAAACAACAGTCGATCTTTAGGTTTTTGGCCACTTCGGACGCAATGGCACTATCCGTTTTTGCTGAAAATGCCTCGATTTTTCGCCCACCTCCAAATCTAGCAAGAAAACTACTGTATCTTCAAACCCTCATAGATCTGATGTCGTGAATCCAAATTTGACGAAACAAAGGTCAATCTTGATTGATTCAACCATTCCAAATGCAATGGTGAGGTCCAATTTGACTCAAGAGCTTCAAATCTGCCACTTGTTTGTTTTTTTTACTCCTAAGGAGGCTTGGACCCATGTCAAGCCTGATGTTTCTACATTTTGAGTTTTTGGTAGTGAGGCTTGGGCATTTATTCTTGATGCTCAGTGGAAATCTATGGAGAAGAAAATCCAACCACTCATATTTGTTGGTTACTGTGAGGATGTAAGGCATATAGGTTGTTTGATCCTGATTCCAGAGAGGTCTTGTTTCGGTGAGATGTCCAATTTGATGAGCACTTTCCTCTGATGGATTCTTCATCACCAGCTTCTCCCTCACTACCTACTCCTCCCTCTTCATCTCTTAAGGATTGTTTATCTCTTGAGGATGATGTAGATGATCCACATCCTCACCACCACTAGATACATAGCATTTTCCCAAGCGGGCCCACTTTACTATAGAGGCAACTGGATCTTTGGCAGGTGATCCTTCAGATTCCTGTCGTACATGTGCACATACATCAGGTGCTAGTCTTTTGAGTCATGCCATTTCGGATGATCCTCAGAGGTTTTCATAGGTGATAGGTCACCCTAAGTGGGATAGGCTATGGAGGAGGAGTATTCTTCGTTGATGAAGAATAATACTTGGGATCTTTGTCATCTTCCTAAGGGAAGAAAGTTGGTTCGGTTCAAGTGGGTGTACCATACTAAGTTTTATGTAGATGGTTCGATAGATAAGTACAAAGCATGTCTTGTTGTGAAGGGGTTTTCTCAGGTTGAGGGTATTGATTACTCTGAGACCTTTGCTCCTGTTGCCAAGATGAATTCTATTCGCTTTGTACTATCACTAGCAGCTTCATAGGGATGGACACTTTTTCAAATGGATGTGAAGAGTGCCTTCTTACATGGGGACCTACATGAGGAGATCTATATGGAGCACCCTCAATGTTTTGTGTAGGATTCTTCCTTGGTTTGCAAACTTCAACGTTCATTATATGGTCTCAAACAAGACCCTTGGGTTTGGTATGAGAAGATGTACTCTTTCCTGCTTTCCTCTCACTTCACACGTTGTCATTCCAATCCCACAGTGTACATTCAATGTCAGGAGGGTGATCTTTTGATTCTTGTGCTACATGTTGATGATCTCATTGTTACAGGTAGCTCATCCTCCATGATTCAAAGTGTCCAAAGAGCTTTGATGGAGCAGTTTGAGATGACAGATCTCGGTCTTCTACACTATTTTTTAGGTCTACAGGTTATTCAGTCTTCGGATGGGATTTCCATATTTCAGCAGAAGTATGCTCTTGATATGCTCCAGCGATTTGGCATGCTTGATTGCAAGCCTTCCCCCTCACCATTTCAGTCAGGTGTTGTTATGTCTTCCACTTGTTTTACTCCTTCAGTAGATTCTACTTTATACCGACAATTGGTTGGTAGCTTGTTGTACCTGACATATTTGTGTCTTGACCTTTCCTTTGCGGTTGGCCTTGTCTCTCGATTCTCACATGATCCACATGAGAGCCATTGGAAAGCTACCAAACATATCTTGAGGTACATTTAGGGCACCACACAGTATGGCATTCACTACACATCAGGAGCCCCTCACATTGTTGACTTCACTGACTCAGATTGGACTGGTGATTGAAAGTTCACTTTCGACTTTGATTTTTTCCTTGGTTCTAGTCCTATCACATGGTCTTGCAAGAATCAATCTGCTATTGCATTATCATCTACAGAGGCTGAGTACCGAGTAGTGGTGTTAGCTAGTCAGGAGATTTTATGGTTTCGACAGTTGATGATAGAGTTTGGGTTTCCTCCTAATAGTCCCACTATTCTTTGGTGTGATAATTGAAGTGCTATACACATTTCCCGCAATCCAGTGGAACATCAGCAGATGAAGCACATTGAGATCCACATGCACTTCATCAGGTAGTTGATTCAGGATGGTTCTCTCATCTTGGAGTACCTTCCTACTAAGGCACAGGTTGCAAACATCTTCACAAAACCTTTCGCATCACCACACTATCTTTAGTTGCAATCGATGCTTGGGGTGAAGTTGTCCTTGGGGGGTCTTTGTGAGGCCTTCCTTCATGTTTTTTTAGCATGCTTTTCATCTCTTTTGGAGTAGAATTTTTCCCATGATGTTTTCTCTATTTTCTCTGCTTTACAGAGATTTGGTTGTATTTGGGTACCTCATTTGGCCTTGTTGTCGAGACCCATCTTTGCTTTCATGCATTACTTCCTTAGTAGTTTTAGCTTCTCCCTAAGTTCATATTAAGGGGGGGTGTTAGAGTAATAGGTTAATTACTTAATTAATTTAATCATGTTGATTAATTAATTAAGTCATCTTTACTTTAGTTTTTCACTTAAGCTAAACTTAGGCCCATTAATAATTAATTAATTATTAATTACTCACCTTTAGGGTTTTGATCTCCTTTCATAAGGATTTATCTTATTATAATTAATTCAATTCTTGTTTTATGCATTTTTGCTTCATGGGCAAGCAAAGCACTATTCTTGTGTTTTTGGTATCTCTTCTCTATGACAGGTTATTCACTTGCAGGTGTTCACTGGGTTCTGTGAGGTTGTATTTCTCAACTTCAACATCTATTATTGAACACACCAAAAAAATATCATTTGATTTTATTTATATTTAAGGTGAGTTAATAGACCCTTATTTACAATAGAATTCAAGTTACATCATTTTGATTTCTCGGCATCAGATAGAGGGAATTCCTCTAGATCATCATCTGAGTTTACTTCAAACTTTATAGACTAGGATGGTTGAGCGTGCAAGCTCTCTTTTTCCTCTTTAATCAACAAGGGTGCATTGGGTCCACACCCTAAAGGCTAGTCCCAGATTGTGGAAGGCTTTTTGATCTTAGGTGTTCACCTCTCCTCAATCTTCAAGCCTCTCTCTAGCTTGAGTCGTGTAAGAGCTTGAGCTGGAGTTTCGTCATCGAGAATTTTTGATTAAACATTCAACTTGGAATTTCCTTCCTTTACGTCATCCTTATGTGAGGTTCCAATAGTTTTCCCTTTCCTTCATCTTGCCTTTGACCTTCCCATGGTCAATTCTCAAGACATCCAATTTTTGGGTCAAGGGTCAACTACCCTAGTCAACTATGGTAGACTCAAAAGGCCTAGAGTTGAACCCTAAGCTTTGATACCAAATGTAATAACCCATTCAAAATTATTACTTAAATAATGTTATTGTAAATGATACATGAATATAATCCAAATTAAAAAGACATATCTAGTGGCTCAAGTCAATCATAGCTACACATGTCCATTTAAAATGAGTCAAATATTTATATATTCACTTCAAAAGTTAAATTACAATATCAGGTTTGACTTGGCTCCTAAAGCCCCAAAGTATTGACATTGTACACTTTTCATCAAGTACATGGATGAATTACATCAAGTTACATCATAGAATTTAATAGTCTTGTGAACAACTAAGGTTCTTTTTTGACGTTCGCCTCCACTGGTGGATGACAACATGGTTGAAGTGCTTTATCACCCAACCACAAAGCTTATGCTTCCTCGGTATTCTTCTGACTTGAAGAATACCTGACCCTACACAGAAAGTTTAGCTAGAGAACAATCTACAAGGTGGAATCTAGTGCATGCCCATACATCAACATGCAATTTCTATCTACAAGTTAGAAAATAAAATGCAAGATCTATGCTAGGAAGGGCAGAGAGTGAGATCACAAAGTTCATACATACATAATGAACTAAATTGCTTGGCCAAGCATAATAAATGTGTTGCAACAACAACAAACAATAGGTTATGGTAAAGGAAACCTATACTCTCTGAACTCCATTTTGACACCCATCCCGAAAGGTAACTTTCTACTAAACTCACATAACAACTATCTACCCTCTAGCAACATCTATCCTGAGGTGTTGTAGTCTACTAAGGTATCACTATTCCATTTAGAATATTCTTTCTCTCATGTTTCAATAGAAAAGTCAAATTCTATTTTAAATCTCTAACATAAATCAGATTTTATAAATCAAAAGAGTAATTCTACAATCAATCATATCATTCTTATGACTATTATATACTTTTCATCATAAGCATTTTACATTTAAAAAAATACTAAAAAAGAAAGAAGGTATGTCACAAGTATGTGTATGTACATAGACGAAGTCTATGTGCATACACATATATGTGCCTACTAATGTTAAAGTTTGTGCATACATTCTAAAATAATCATTAATTCAAATTGTAATCTTAAAATAGTATTCCATTTGACATTTCTTGTCACAAATAAAGAATCATAATAAGTCTATGTTAATAGTTTCACACTTACTGTTATTGCATTCTTACAACTGTGGTATTCTAAACATTTTTGTTTACATAAGAACATTCATTGTTTAAACATAATAAGTAATGTTCCCTACTAAATAGTTATAAAATAAGTTGTTTACATATGAACATTTATTGTTTAAATAGAATAAGTATTGTTTCCTACTAAACAATCATAAAACAAACTGTTTACATATGAACATTCATTGTTTGAACAAAATAAGTATTTTTTCCTACTAAACAGTTATACAACAAGTTGTTTACATACTGAATAGTTTATTGAGCAAAGATAACTTTCAACAAAATAGTGTTGTTTGTAAAAGAATAACCACCGTTTACATCAACATATTGTTGTTTCAAACTAACAATTACATTTAAAGACAAATAATGTTGTTTACTCTATTTGTTGATCTCAAGTTGCTCACATGCTAAAAGGTCACCTTACAAGTTAAATGTTCTTTGTTTTATAATAGAATGAGTTTTCCCCTGAAATCAAACAATCAAATAGCCCAATTTCATACATAAGGACAAAATGTCTATTATTCAATTCTTGAACACTTTCATCACTAGGAGCAACTTAATAGTATTAAGAGAACTATGTTCAACATGTTTGTCGATGACATTCTTGAGAAAATATTTATGTCAAAGAAAACTTAGAAGATTTAGGTTCAAACCAGACTCATGCCTTTTCAGGATGCAACAAAACAAACTACAGTTGCTCTGGATCGATTGATCTCAATGGTCAGGTATCTTCTTTCTAAGCATCAAAGACATATATTGAAATCACCCAAGAGGGCTTACTGTTTTATACCATGCATGCAAAATTACTAACATGCAAACTTTCATCCATACAATTTACACATTTAGGGGTCATCCCATCTATAATAAGATTGAACCAAGCTAGGCTTGGTGTTCCTCTAACATAGAAACCTTTCCATCTTTCCTACCAAACGGGGTCGGCTTCCCATTCAAAGACATTATACAAATATGCAAAGCTCTAAGATATTTTATTCAAGCCTTATTAAAAGTATCAAACCATTGATATTAAGAATTAGAGACATTACAAATAAAATGCAGAGAAACATGCCCTTCTCGTAGGATCGAAATTGATCCTTCTCAAGGAATAGATTTACAAACATACAGTAAATCAGATAATTTTTGATAGCCTACATAAGGCTAAGCATTTTTATGCAACAAAAAGGGGGTAGGTCGAGCCATTAGAGGCTCTTAAGCATCGACTTGGCTCTGTATGATAGCCACGAAGGCTCTAGATTATGTTGGTTTCTACACTGTGCAGGTCGTAGGCCATGCACCCTTCATGAGGTGGTGGTAATAGATATGTATACATACTCATACATTCAGCTTCAAGCCGATTCACATACAAAACAATGACCTCATTTCCATGATGCTATGATAACACTTGAACAAAATGAAGGAAAAACTTCTCGCATGATTCATTATTAGCAATAAAGCTAAGTCTATGCAAAAATTATGGAGATCGAATTACCTCCCAATCGAACTATGATGTCGTTTTTCTACATATTTTTCTAGACTTTTGTTTGATCCTGTTGTTTCCTTACGAATTCTCTAGATACTTTCTTCTTTTCTTTGAATTTTTTTGCTCAAGTTCTCTTTCAACAATAAAATAGAAACAACATTGTTTTTGCATGCTTATTGGGGCGATGGCGTTATGGCCATGCCACCAACTTCTAATTTTGAAAATTGTCTTTATGACTTCGGCAGGCCACATCCTTCATGGATTTTCCTTGAGATTCTTCATTGTTTCTTCACAATCCAATTCATAATGTATCGGTTATCAACTTGAATTCAATATAAATTTGAATATATATATGTACATATGTACATGTATGTATATATATGTATCATATATATATATATATATACATATATATATATACTTATATATATATGCATTTAAATGATTTCATTCACATTTACCAAGCATTTGAATAATGTATATATATTTATATGTATATATTTATACACACATATATATGTGTGTGTGTATATGTATGTGTTCGATTTACATACATGTATATATGTATATATATATAAATATTTATATATGCATTTATATAAAAGTTGTTTGTTTTGGAATGGCTTATAGGTTTCATACACCATCATTTAAAGTCAAGAAAATTACATTCTCTTATATATGAAAATCAGTTCAAATGCAAGTCATCATGCCATTTGTGATGTGTGCACCCAGATTCCAACTGGCTTATTGTTCGATCTGGCTAAACAATCCTACTTCAACCATGTTCTCGTCCTTCAACCTGTTACCCTACAACTGTACACACTTGCACTTGCAAATTGATTAGTAACATTCAATTCTTGGTAACATATAAAAATAATTATCAAAAGTTCACAAAGTCAACATTAGTCAACTTCTTTCATTTATTTTTTGAAAATTCCAAATTTTCCATTTAATATTTAATTGAATTTCTTCAATAATTAAAATTTTCGTATTTAATAAATATGCAATAAAATTGGGTTATGACACCAAGTTTGTAGTAGATGGGTCAATTGATAAGTACAAGGCACAATTGATTACCAAGGGTTTTATAGGTTGCTTACATTGACTACACATATACCTTTATACACATGTCCAATATAACTTCTATTTGAATCACACTTTCTATTGTCGCAACATATGGCTAGGATGTGTATCAAATGTATGTGAATATTACTTTTCTTCATGGAGACCTTAAGAAGGAAATCTACTTAAACCAACCACCAAGGTTTTTTTAGGATTCATCCTTAGTGTGTAGACTAAGGAAATCAATTTATGGCCTTAAACATGCCCCTAGATCTTGGTACACAAGATAGATTCCTTCCTTCTAGCTTCTAGTTTTACTCAATTCCATTCAAATCCTAATGTGTATTTCTTGTAGCAAGATGATTCATTATTATTATTGGTACTTTATATTAATTATATACTAATCATAAGGAGCTATTCATTTTCTATTGTAGTAAACAATTCAACTCTCTACAATAGGTTTGACATGACTGACTTGGGTTTACTGTATTACTTCCTTGGTATTAAGATTTCATAGTTCGATATAAGGATCACTCTTTCTCTGCCCAAGTACACCATTGATCTTCTTTCTTGATTTCACATGAATGACTATAAGCCATTTCTAACTCTCTTTCTCTCTACGATAAGTCTTGAGGTTGAAAATAGTACACCATTGGTTGATGCTATATTGTATCAACAACTTGTTGGAAATCTCATTTATTTGACTCACACCAAGCCTGACATTTCATATGTTGTTAGCATGGTTTCAAGATTTGTGTTGGAACCTCATGAGCTGCATTGGTGTATAGGAGTGAATTTTCACTCCTCTCACAAATTCCCCTCTTACACCTACTTTAGGAAAATCAATCCCAAATAAGAAATTCCACATCACCTATCTACAATGCATCCACTTGGTGCTTATCCTTTGTGTATGGGGGAATTTCTGATGGGGAAATGTGCGTGGTGAGAAAACATCTATGCAGTGTGCTGCCATCCCTAACATATTCCTGCCTCTGAAATCTATAGAGATGTTATGTTCTCTATTGGCAACGAAGCGTAACACCTTTACGCTTTCCTACCGACCCAAGAATGACTCTTTCCCTCCTAAATCTTCTTCAAATGCCTATCTTTCAATTCCATTCCATCTTCTACACACTAGAGCAATCTCTTTGGAAACTCAATCAATCTTCTTCATAATTTCACATGCTTGCTTGACCTTCTTGGACAATTCTTGAGCTTCTACACAACTTCTTCATTGTTGCGGCAACGTAGACCTTACCAAGCTTACATCCTCCTCTACGTGCTTGAGGGAACCTCGATTGAGAAGGTGATATTGTTTCATTTCTCTATTTCCATAGCATTGTCATGTGATTTATGTAGCATAGTGTTATTGTTATTGTTCGGTATCCTTTCTATTAGTCTCTTTATCATATTTTCTATCCCATGGCTTTTTTGGCTATCTGTTTGTTATCCTAAATTTTTAACTCGTTTCAAAATTTAGGTAACCAATCAAAATTTTCTTAAAGCTTGAGATTTTTCTTCTCCAAGGCACGCATTACGAGGTACAAAGGCTGGAAAATCTCTGTTTCAAGTTGATTAACCTTTGGGCTACTCTTTTTCCCCTTTACGTTTCCATTTTCGTCGATTTCTGACTTGTTTTTAGTGTCTTTTTGGCCAATTTCGGGTTTTCTGAGCAACTCAGCAAATAGGGAAATTTAGACTCAAAAGCATAGGTGTCAAAACCATCAAAATCAAAGTTAGAACTGAAGATGACCCAGTTGGCCCTAGAGGATTGAAATCAGAAATTAGGGAACAATCTAAGGAAGGAGCTTCCTCTTCAAGTACCAGAATCAAGTTGAAAGTAAGCAGAGCTCCTGAACAACCATTGGATAGTGAAACATTAAAGGGTAAGGAAGTCAACGAAATGCAGATTCAGGTATTAAATCAGCAAGAAGAAGACGAGGTTCATGAGACCTCCACTATCCTAAGTGAGATAACTCCTCACATTGAGGCCCCAATACAGAATCAGCTATATCTCCTTTGTCTCCTATCGACAGTGATGTTGATTCTTTCTCTACCGTTTTTGTTCCTTCTATTCCAACACAAGAGACTTGTAATCAGCCTTCATCTGTAACAAATGCTCCCATGATGAACTTACCTAGTAACTTCAAGAGTATTTTTGATATCAATCCAATCTTTTCAGCTATGTCAGAAACAACTCTTCCAGAAATTGATACGTCTGTAACGAACTTTGATTGTTTCATGGCCAATCCTAGTTGCAATTTGTCTTCTGAGCAAAACATTGTTGCTGTACAAACTGAGGCACCTTCAAGAATTTCTGTTGTATCTCAAACTGAGGCTATTTCTACTGAGACCGCAGTTGCCATTTCAGATGTGACAACCTTGGATCTTCCTCCATGGCTAAATTCAATTGCTCCTAAGAGAAAGAAACAGGCAGTGTCTCCTGATATTTTTGATTTCCGAAAATTGAAGAAATCAAAACCAGTGATTGCAAAGAAAGCTAAAACAGTCTCACAGGTTTTTGTTGACAGCAACAGGATGAAATATGCTGAAATTGCAGAGCCCTTAGTTGATAAACCGCATGAAGAAATGCAGGTATCTGATTACAGGTTCACGAGGGTGGAATTGGGTAAGCAGACTCACGCTAATATGATGCAGGATGCTCAGAGTTCAGTGACAATTCTGACACAAAGCTATAACGAACTCTTAGCTAAAAAGGAAAAGCTCAAGGAAGACAATGCTCAGCTGGTTGCAGTCATTCAAAGGATTACAGGATCATCAGAGGCAGTTGATTCTCTATCTACAGCTCCTCCAAATGAATCAGTTAGACAATTAGAAAGAATTGCGCAAAAGGCCAAGGCAATTGATTCATGGATAACTCAGCTAATTGAGCAAAGTGTTCCAATGATTGAGAAGACGTTGCAAGTTTTCAAGAATGTCAGGATAGCAAAGATAAAACTGAATCAGACTTTAGAAGCCTTCAAGCAAAGTTTGGAAACGCTTGAAAAAGATTTAAAAATCTGGCATGAGATAGATCAAGTTGATTTACTAATCCTATGCAGCAATTTGATTTTGCCAAATAGGGAAAAGTACATAGAATTTGAGGAACTTATGACAAATAGGTCATTGGTCATTCAAGATCTTATCAAATATATCCAGGCTACTTTAGAAATGAATGACGAAATTCAGCAGGATATTCTTTCAAATTTTGAAAAGATCTCATGTACAGTTTTGAATCAAGAAGATGAGTTACTTGAAGTTGATTCAGTTACTTCAGATATGGCAGCCAATCTTCGTCAACAAATAGAATCAGAGCAGTTTTCTTTGGATTCGATTCAAAAGCTCATCAATCATCAAACAATCCTTGAGAAAATGCAAAAGACTCATGAAGAGCATAGATTGGCAACTATCAGATACTTTGATGTAATTTTGAAGACAGTTGCAGTGGCCAAGAACACTTTGGGTCCAGATCCGAACGAGTTGAAGACCATCATCAGCAAATTCTTATCTTTTAAAGATAAGAATCAAACAAATTAAGTTTTAAATTGTTTTATGTAATTTTACTTTCGACAATATATATGTAAAAACAAATTTTTGCAATTGCAAGTGTTCTTTCCTTGCAATTTTCGAAAATGTAATTACATGTAAAATCTTACAAGACAAATCACAATTTGGATTGTAATTTTGAATAAGTCAATCGCAATTAGTTATCGGTTGAGAGATTTTCTCAAGTTTGTTGAGATCCTCCCACCTTTTTCTCCAGACCTTCCTCCTATAAATACTTGAGGGGTCTATTGTAATCTTTATCTTTTTTAGCAAGCAAGAAAACTCTGCAGAATTTTATACTCATAAAGTCTTTGAGCTTTATAGTGAAATATTGTAAATTTTCAAGTGATATCAAGAAGCTGGAATTTCAGACTTTGAGCTGAATTCTTGTTAGGCATCCTAAATGTTCTTATGTCATTTTGGGTCATTCTTATATTGTGATTACTTGAGAATTGTTGAAGATTGCTGAAGAGAGATTCAATTTAAATATCTGCAGTCTTTGTGCTGTAAATCTGAGAATTGAATTCTTAGTTAGTGTTAGAAATAGAGAAGAATTATAAGTCTTTACGCTCATAGTATTTCTCATTTAGAATAGTTGAAAGCATACATTATAATTTCAGTCTTTGAGCTGTTTTATCTTGTATATTTCCATAAAGTAATCGTTCTGAAAAAAGGTTGATAGGATTTCATTCTTTAAGACTTTGTGCTTATCGAATTGTTTTCCCGTCCCGGAGGAAATAACGGAAGTCTTTGCGCTTTCAGGAAACTTTATTTCCTTTCTCTTAATTTCACTGTGTAGCTGTTGTAACAAGTTTTAGTAACATTTACTCTTTTCTGTGAAGAGAGAAGAACGTAATCTTTCCTGAAACAAGAGGAACGATTGCTGTCCTACCCTTAATTTTATTTAGTTAAAGGGGGAGCCTTCCCTTAATTAGGAGAGTTTAACTCACGTGCTGTGGTTGAAATCTCAATTTTGTACGCTTTCACGAGAATACAAAATTTCCAACCAACACTGTTGAGGTGGAAACACCAAAGCAGGGGTTTGACTGCAACAAACCCCTATACAGCCTCAACATTTTTCCTCTCTTGGCAACGTGTAGGTACACATTTGGGTGGAGCTTGTTGGAAAGCTAGACTTCTCATGAATCAATCTCCATCACCTTCACTTTTATCATCTTCTATATCACTTTTCTAGTTATCTTATACATTTTGTTTATTATCATCCCAATTAGTGCTTTAAACCTCAACCACTAAGTAGTTAGTAGGTTCTTATACCCTTCATTGCACTTTTACACTTTTTGACCATATGTACGCTAGCACCCTAGAGAGATGCTAGTGCATCGTGTTGTCGTCCCTGACCTATGTTGTTTTCCTTTGATAGAGAGTTGTCTAAGGTACAGTTTAGGTTCCAAAAACTTGCTTATTTATCCCCATTCAAGCTCTTAGGTTAGTAGAGTGACAAAAGCACTTAAGAGTGCTCTTCATTCTCTATCCTTTACCTAAATGCTCATCCAACTTGAGGTAGATTAGGGAAGCCCTCCACTCTTGGCTCTCTGTGACCTGGAACCTTGGTGTGGTTGGTTCCCCCTCTTCTACATTTTGGTGAACTCGACGTGAACCATTTTGGTTCCATTTAGCAGTGTTGAAAGACCCTTTCATCATATCCTAGGAGTTTTGTGGGTGAGTGTTGCGAGGCGTCTAGCCTTGCAACACAACCTACAACCCCTAATGGCATAGTTGGAAGGTTCCATAGGCATCATGAAATGAAACCTTAGTTGGGTCACTGTCTAATTGCAAAACCCTTAGGGCTCTGTGAAAGTTCTGTCTAATATACATGATGGCCTCCTTTTTACATCTGCCCATCCCATCTACACAACCTATGAGTGGATCCCCTGGAATAAATTTCACCTCACAATACTTGTTGATGAACTATAATAGAGATCCATCTCCCTTGTACATCCCAACATGAATCAACGGAAACACTGTAACAGGTGTTTTTGTTGACCTCACATGTCGAGTGAATGTCATTACTAAGGAGATTATGTTGATTAATTTTTTGCACAAATATGGGTATGAAAAATCTAGGAGGACCATCCATGCCCATGATGGGATTTTTGTACCCCCCATCGGCTGCATCACCTTGTCAGTCCTAGTTTGAACTAGATCTGTAAATGCACTTTTTGACATAATCGCAGGGTCTGATCTCTTTAGATTGAAACTAGGTATCCCATGGTTGGTCTCTATGAATGTAGTTCCCTCAATGGCACATAAGTGTTTGAATTTCATCCATGAGGGTATAGTGCATGTAGTCCACGACACCGACTACAAGTCATCGATTGCATGTGGTGGCTACTCGCTAGATCATTTTTGGCCTACCCTCATAAGTATGATTCCTCCTAGGATAGATCTCTTGTATCAAACTTATGTGAAGTACAAGAGTGGGGGAATAATGCCTAAGGTGAGATACCCTCCTTCTCCCTATGCCATCTTGCATAGGGCTTGCTTGAAGGCTGACAACGATGCCACCTTGGCTCGGAGAAGGGATGAAGAGAAGCGTGCTTAAGGTTCTTCTTCCTCCTCTTCCGTTGTTATGCATGTTGCTTCCTCTCGCCCTACTATGACACCATCATCCTCTGCTCCAAGGTGTTTGCTAGAGAACCCGATGGTGCGTGCTTGGTGGAAGCCCAAGTGTCCAACATTTGAACTTCTCGTCTTATCCACAGTGCCTTGGTCTGTTTAGTATGGTAAGGGGAAGGGTCCCCATGGGGAGTCCTCTATGTCTTGGCCTTTGTAGCCTCCTACCACTCTTGCCCCTAAGGTAGTGAATAGGAAGAGGCCTGTCGTTGAGGCATTAGATCTAACTCCCCTCGCTATTGTTCCAACCTCTCCTTCCTGTTCTTGTCCAAGTGTCCCTCCCTCCATTGGAAATAATCGTGATGGACACTTTGATGGTTGAACAGGAGTCATTCGTTCCATCTCAACTCCCAACCTCTAGCTCCCATAGTCACATAAACTACCCTGTGTGTGAGTGCAAGCGTCGAAGAAAGGTTATGGCCATTGAGTAGACCGCCCTGCAGAGGAAGGAGGGGGAGTTGATAGTTTTTTCTCCAACACCCTCTATTGCATCCCCTCTCTCATCTCCTCTGCTTCAGTTCCTTCATCTTTGGTTCTACTTCTGACTCTTGTTGCAAGTGTAAATGAACCTCACCTAAAGAAGGTGTAGGTGTTTATTTCTCCTTCATTCGAGCCACCCCTCCTAATGTCCCCCCCGAACATTCATCATTTTCAAATCCCATGGACATGTCGAATACCTCAGTGATGTACACAATGGTTTTCTCCTCCTTTGTACCTTCTGCCTTGTCTATGGGGATCTTGCATCCTCTGACAAAGAGGAAGATGGAGAATGACCTTGCTAGTGATGGGGGTCAAATGAGGGTTCCACCTTCTTCGAAGGGTGGTTCTACATTAGCTTGTGTTGTCCTTGTGACAGAAGAAGTCTCGGTATCCCCAGACTTTGTCACTGCTCCCGAGTCTCTTGGTGAGCCTAGAAGTGAATCTTGGGTGCCACCTCCCTCGCCCATTGAGTTAACACATGGCATTCCTATGAAGTGCATGTTTAATTATCTAGATGAGGTCCTAGACTTATCAACAATCTTTGCAAAATCACTAACTTTTACCCCACAAGAACTGAGTGGAGAAGACCTTGAGGGGTCTCCTTCCTTGGATCTTGTTGTCGGGGGAGGGGGGGTGTCAAAGGGTTCCCCCCTTGATATTTCACCCTTGCAGGCCTGCCCGCCTTCCCCTTACAATGATCAAGATTGGGAGGCCGACAACCTCTTGGTTGATGAGGACTAGGGAACACCTCTTCTTTATCTACATAGAGTAGATTATTTGTGCATTTGTGTTTCCCCATGCTTGCGTTATGTGTTCCTAGATGACCCGTGTCACCCTCGTAGGTGCTTGGATACATGAGTGTTTGTGTGTTGTAAAACTTCCTCTATTTGTTACATCATTCTTCCTCTGTTGTGTATTGATTTTCAACAATTGGGGACAATGCAAAGTGTTGGGGGCATTTAGGCTTCCCTTCCATGTTGACCCAATTTTTTTAATTTTTATTTTGTATTCTCATGCCTTTCTTCATAGGGTCTAATATAGTATGGGGTTGGTGATAGTTCATTTATATACTATTATTATACTTATCTATATTTATGAGCAACTCAGACCCTGAAATATCAGATCGCCCTCGTTCCTTGTTTGTGATATTGTCTCTTCTTATATTTTTGTTCCCTTATCTTTCATGCTTGCTTCATGATGTTTGGGTGCTCATGTGTTGTCCCTCGCGTGTGCGACAACATTACCATGGTTACATCTCACTATGTTCCACAAGCCACAACATCATTTTCTCATTCGTGTTTTCTCTCATTAGGATGTCACATGCCTTGTGTTCGACACACACCATCTTAAGGGGGGGCTATCATGTCAACTTTGATCTTCAAAAAATGCATTCAGTGGACAATGAATCTTTTCTTGAAAATCCCTTCAAAATATTTTTCAAAAATCACATTCCTCAGCAAGGACTCCTAGCGAAATATTTTTCCTTCATCATGTGTTCACAAAGAAAGAATTTGAAAAAATTTCCTCTCAGGAGGAAGCACCTTCCCTTGTGGGTGAAGTTTGACCTTCCCCTTGTGAGGGGACCTTCTTCCTTTTGAATTCCTTGATGAAGTGAACATCTTTTAAAAGGATTCCTTGATGTTGAATTGATTTACAAAAAATACTCTTACACTTTCAAATTGAGCGTCCCTTAAGTGGACCCCTTTTTTTTTAAGGGTTCCCGAGGGACCCCTTTGAAAGCTCTTCCTTCAATTTTTGATTGTCTGCTCGTTTAACTCTGTGGCTGCTTTTTTCTTTCTAACATTTTTTATTTGTAAATTAACATGTTGCTTTGCAGGTGCGCTTGTGAAACTACTTTTCAATCTGGCTTTGCAAAGTCCCCTACATTGGGCTTCCTTCAAGATCTACGAAATTCTTGCATGCTGTGGGATTTTTCCATCATTGGTTTGTGAGCCTTTGGTGCACTTTCATCAACTCTGTAGTTTTCAGGATCTACATAGTCTTTTGTTCAATCCTCCTCAGGAGAGTACCTATGGAGATATTTTCCTTCCCAACGCTTTCGAGCTCACCATATTGCGGTATGCTTCCTCGACAGTTCAAGTATACATTTCTAAACTCTTCAATCTACTTTACCGAACATTTGTAACTTGTGCTTGCTAAAGTGGGGGGAAAATGTATAGGAGTGAATTTGCACCACTCTCACAAATTCCCCTCTTACACCCTCTACTTTAGGAAAATCAATCCTAACTAAGAAATTCCACATCACCTATTTGTAATGAATCCACTTGGCACCTGTCCTTTGTGTCAGTGGGAGAACTTTTGTCAGGGACACACGTGCGACACATGGACATTTGCATAGTGCATTGCCATCCTTGATAGATTCCTACCTTTGGAATCTATAGAGATGTTACGTTCTCTATTGGTGATGAAGCGTAACGCCTCTGTGCCTTCTTGCAAATTGGAGAATGGATCTTTCCCTCCTAAATATTCTTCAAATGCCTATCTTTCAATTCCATTCCATCTTCTACACACTATAGAAATATCTTTGGCAACTCAATCAATCTTCTTCACAATTTCACATGCTAGCTTGATCTTGTTAGACAATTCTTGAGCTTCAACGCAACTTCTCTACTTCGTGTTGAATTTTTACCACCATTGGAGTTGTGACTTGGTGTCTTGTGGGACTGCTTCTTCATTATTGTGGAAGCATAGACCTTACCAAGCTTGCATCCTCCTCTACGTGCTTGAGGGCACCTCGATTGAGAAGGTGATATTGTTTCATTTCTCTATTTCCATAGCATTGTCACTTGATTTATGTAGCATATTGTTATTGCTATTGTTCATTATCCTTTCTATTATTCTCTTTATCATATTTTCTATCTCATGGATTTTTTGGCTATCTGTGGAGGTGGAAACACCAAAGTGAGGGTTTGACTGCGAAAAACCCCTATATAGCCCTATCATTTTTCCTCTTTTGGTTGTGTGTAGGTACATATTTAGGTGGACCTTGCTGGAGAGCTGGACTTCTCATGAGTTGACCTCCATCACCTTCATTTTTATCATATTCTATATCACTTTTCTAATTATCTTATATATTATATTTATTATCATCCTACTTAGTGCTTTAAACCTCAACCACTAAGTAGTTAGTAGGTTCTTGAACCCTTCACTGCACTTTTACACTTTCTAACCGTACAGACGCCATCACCCCAAAGAGATGCCAACGCATCGCACTATCGTCCCTAACTTGTGCTACTATCCTCTGGTAGAGAGTTGTCTGAGGTAGAGTTCGGGTTCCAAAAACCTACTTATTTAACCCCATTCAAGCTCTCAAGTTAGTAGAGTGAAAAAAGCACTTAAGAGTGCTCTTCATTCTCTATCCTTTACCTAAAAGATCATCCAACTTGAGGTAGATTAGGGCAGCCCTCTGCTCTTGGCTCTCGATGACCTGGAGCATTGGTGTGGTTGGTCCCCCTCTTCTACAATTGGAAAGTAGCTAACGAGATCCTTCACTACCTTCAAGGCACTATATGATCTGGGATTCACTATACAGTTGGTATAGAGGTTGATTTGGTTGGCTATATAGATTTAGATTGAGTTAGTGATTTTGAGACTTCCAAGTCCACTTCACGTTATAATTTTCACTTGGCTTCAGTACTATTAGTTTGTTTAACAAAAGAAACATGCTATTGTTTTATCCTCCATGAAGTTTGAGTATCAAGGAGTTTTTAATGTAACCACCGAGGCTATTTGGCTTCAAGGTATTCTCACTAAGTTTGGTATTTCCCTTAGACAACCTATAGTTATTTATTGTGATAATTAGAGTACTATTAAAATATATAGGAATCCAATCTAACACCAGTAGAAAAACACATTAAGATTCATATATATTTCATTTGAGAGTTCATTCATGATTAGATCATTGACTTAGTCTTTTTCTACTCTTTAGAGCAAGTTGTTGATATCTTCACCAAGAATTTTACTAAGATAAATCTCATTCATCTATGATCTCTTTTTACGATATGGTCCACTTCATTAGCAACATCGTCCTTGAGGGGCTCTTCTAGTCCTCTTCATTTTCACTCATTTGGGGGGATTTTTTCCCCATAGGGTTTTCTCCTCTTCTTTATGAGGTTGCATTGTACTTGGGTACCTTATCATGCCTAGTTGTTGAAACCCAATATTTTTACCCACCTAAGCTATGCTTAATGAGGAGTGTTAGTGTAGGATTTTTACCTCATGAGTTTATTTTACCTGCACAAGTTGTTAACCTTTTGTAGAGAAGCGGGATTCACTACTCACGATTTCTCTTCATTTAGAGAGCCTCATGGGGCGAACTACCCTAAACTACCTCAAGGAACAATGCGAGAGTTCTAGAATTGGAACAAGTAGGTCACAAAGATTCTCTGGACAAACTAAAAAGTTTTCAGCCAAAGGACGGAAGTGCAAGATATAGATGACAACAGGGCGCATTGGCATCTTGTACAGACCAGAAAGCGAGAATATCACAAAAAATAGCTAAATGGTTGCTAGCAAACAAATTACTAAGAACTTATAGAATGCGATAAAGTAATAGAATGTAATAGAATCTGAAATAAAGTGAAATGGATGATAAAGATATTAAGAGATAGAAAGGAAATTCTCACAACCATGCAAGTGATGAAGCCTCCAACATGTGAATGTCTTCAAAACCTGCATGTGTAATATTTAGAGAAATTGTTGGGGCCCTGTATAGTGGTTTGCCTTAGTCAAACCCTCGTTTTGGTGTTCCCACCTCTACAAATAACCAAATAGATAGTGAGAAATGAATCTAAATGGACAAAGCATGCGGTGAAAGCAAAACCCGCTTCAGGAGTAAAACCCGCACCACCAAGTATGAGTGATAAAAGAAATCCCTGCTCGAGGAGGAGAACCCGTATCACAAAGTAAATATGCAATGGGTGGAGGATATGTAATCCCAAGATGCTTGAAAGCACAAGACAAAGGAGGTAGAGCTACAAGAGCCAAAGTAGCTACAAAGAGGGAGAGCAAGATTGCAAGAGCCAAGAGAGGTGCAAAGAGAGTTGTGAAAGCTTCAAAGAATGTTGCTATAAAAAGCAATGGAGCTATGAAAGCTTGAGAGAGCAAGAGAAAGTGCAAGATAGAATCCAAGAAGTAGAAGAAGCTAGAATGAAGCTAGAGGTTAGAGAGATAAATGAATTGAAATAATAGCATTTAATGAGGGAAAAGAAGCTTCTCTAGTCATTACAAGGTGTCCCAGGTGATTACCACTGACAAAAGGTGAGGAAAAGTGGAAAACATGCTCAGAGATAGTTGTTTGAATGTTAAAACATTGTAGGATGCTAGTATGGCACGCGGATGTCTACGCGACGTGCTAGTGTCCAAACACATCACGCTACAAAACAACGTGAATGGGAAAAGCACAAGGTTTGATGAAAAGTTGACATGCGAGGGTAGCTGCTAAAAAGGGGTTTGAAGCATCCTGAGAAGGGAAGAAAGGTTGATGCAGGGGCTAAAATGAGCCTACACAAATGCTAAGGTAGTAGACACTAAAGCAGATACAAAAATGCATGTGAAATTACAAAGGGTGCAATTTTACGACATTACACCTTTCTTAGGTGGATTTAATTTTACTATTTTTATTTGTAAGTTGGAGTTAAGTAAAAACTAACTCGTAACTACCTCTAGTATGTTGATAAATTTGAACAAAAATTTCCCTCAAAAACTTGGAATGTCATTTGTTCATTTCTCCTATATATTTGCCTCATTTCCTTAATACAAGTATAGTGTTTTCACTTACTATATAGTGGGATTAGGCACAATTAGAGCAAGATTAGGCACTTGTGAGAGCCCAAAGTCTAGAGGCTACTTGAGAAAACCTATAAATATATTTGGACTAGGATAGGGTAGACCTTAAATGAGCATCAACAACTAGGATAAATGATTTAAATAACCAATGTATACAATCCCTCTTGAGTGAGATAGAGTCACTATGATCTTGGGAAGAGATGTTATAATCTTGAATAGATACATTATAGGAGAGTGAGATACAACACACAAGAGAGGAAAATGACTTGATGGTGAGAGGGTTATAGACATGGAGTGGGTCATGGAATCACTCACATTTGATAGTATTCACCAGAAAACTACCACCACAATAGCTAGATCAACCACCACTAGTTTAAGGGATCAACTAGATACCTAACCATGATGCACATTTTTATTTTATGTACTTCTATTACACCACATCTTATTCTAATAATGAATATTTTATATCGATTATTATAAACATTGTACATTTTGAGATTATATATGTGTGTGTATGTGAGAGATTTTTGATAGATTATGTTATGATGTTTAATGTTGTTATAGATCTTAATTAAAATGTTTAATTAAATGTGTACACTACTTAATCAAACAATGAGATGAATTTAATTAATTAATCATTTTTGTACAATCAATTAATTAAATGTAATGAAAAAAGAATGAATTTAATCACTTGATCATTTAAATAATGATTTAAATATGATACAAAAAATTGATTTATTCAATATACAAAATAAGAATAAACAATTTTAAAAAAATTTAATGAAAATTATTAGAAAGAACCCAAGACATGTGAAATTGAATTGAGAGTAAACCATAAGTGTACAAATGGGTGTTAGGTGTAAGAAGTATAAAAAATAACACACTGTGTTATAAGGAGGACCTTACACTTGTTTATTGTGTGATGGGGAAATCTACGAGTATAAATAAGATCAAAACAATGAATAAAAACTAATCTAATCCAAACTAATGATCAAGATTCATTCCTTCATTCATGAAATGAAACTACGAAATTAAAGAAATCAAGAACATAATTGCAAGAATACAATAACAATGAATTCAATAACACAATAGTTTTAACATCTTGTGTCAGAGTGTATCCATATTGACGTATGTTGGATTGTTCAGTTCAATACGAAGCCTCCATTGTGTGTGCGAGAGCTTTGAAGAGCGTGTGTGTGTTTGATCGAAGATGTTGGTTGAAGCTTTGTTAGTGTCAATTAGGATCTTGGCATTACTTTGTTTCATAAACTGTACTAATTCTTCAATCCTTTTTTGTGAGGAAAGAGGTTTGTTATATAGAAATTGTGATTTGAAATGGATGATTAGGATTGCATAGTAGAATATCCTAATCAATGGTCAAAAGTTGTTGAGAGGATTTAGATGGAAATAATCTATGCAAATTGATTACATAATTAGTGTGATTGAAAAATAGATTGATCTATCAGGAATATAGATTGATGAGTCAGGAATAAATCAACCAGTCAGGAAATAGATTGAGCAATCAATGGCTTGTAATTTGCTCAATCAGGAAAGTGGGTGAGGATAATTAATTAATTAATTCTTTTTAGAGTTGAACTTATAAATCAAGTTTGAATTTTGCAAACAAAGTTGCATTTGTTTGATTTGATTATTCAAATTTGGAGGGAAAGTGATATAGTTAAACTATTATGTTTTAATAGTTTAATTGACTTAGGGGAATAAAGTGAATCAGTGACATAATTAAATAATTGATGTTATTTAATTAATCATGAGGAATAAAGTTCGATTAGGACTTCATTAATAAATGTAAATTATTTAATTGGTTGAAAATGATGAAAATGTGAATTAATTAAATAATGTAGTATTATTCAAGTAATAGCAGAAATTAGGGTTTCAAGACTTTATTAAATAAATGAAATTTATTTAATTCATCAAAAATGATGAAAAAGTGAATTAATTAAATAATGTCATATTATTCAATTAGTAGAGGAATTTAGGGTTTTGGATGCAATTGATGTGAAATGCAGTGATATTTGATGATAATGATGTTGATAATGCAAAAATGTCACTTAAGGTGTGTGATAGGTGTTAGGTCAATTTTACATGTCTACATTTTTCCCCTCTTTGAGAAAAAGTATTGGTTGCTTTGTTTCAAAGATTTTGATGTTAAGATCAAGTTTTGAAAAAAATTATATGCCCCACTGTGCCCGGCGGTCAGTGGAATGATGGTAGGACTCTAGGTTTCCCCCTCAAGAGGTTGGCCAAAAATTTCAATTTTGAGGTAAGGTTCGCGACACTATGTTATCTCAGTTTCGATGTGTAGAGGATGAAAAATCAAGTTTATAGGTCTTTTGTTGCATTTTTAAATGTTCCCAGAAGGTCCTAATTTTAATCTAGGAAGGTTTCTTAAGCAAAAATGAGGGTTTCAGGGGGTTAAAATAGGTAATTAGGGTTCTAATTACCTCATTTGCATTTTGAGCCTATAGAGAATTCTCACCTCTGGTTTTCTCGTATTGTCAATTGTCAAGGAGCTATGGTGAGGATTCGAGGAGTCCCACATCGCACGAATGTAGTTCGAGAGTTTGGATGGCCCGCAGGCGTCGGTGCCCCAATATGTACCCTTTTAATTTTCATTTTCATCTTTCCATTTTTTCGTAATTAATGCACAAAGTCCAACTAGTCAAGTGCACAAGATTTAGGAATCGCGTGCCTTTACATGGGTTTTGGTGCTTTTGACATTTGTAAATAGGCACTTTTGATATTTCCTTGTGCACTTGCTCCCATTTTGCACTTTTGACTTGATTTTGTGCATTTGAAATTCGCTTTTGACTTACTTTTTTGCCTTTGACTTTATTGTTTCATTTTTTTCACATTTGGTGTAAATTTTTATTTTTGAAAAGCTTATTTGCTTTTTATTTTCTCACCTTTGAAATTGTTCATTGCTTTTGACAATAATTTCTCGCCTTTGCCTGTTTTCAATGCTTTTGTTAAAAATTTCATTTCTTTTGACAACAATTTTTCGCTTTTGACTTTTTGGAACTTTAAGTCAATTTTTTCATTGTTTTCAGTTTATTTTGTGTCTTCAAAGCGAATCCTTGACATCGTGAGTTGAATGATTATAGGTGGTCCTTAATCCACTCCAGTCGAGGGAGCGACGACCATGGGATCTATTTGATTTGATTGCAGGTTTCAATGTTTTAGAGTGAGATTTTCTAGATATTGTCAGGTTGCGACACATTTGTTATATGCCCACCATAAGATGTCATAGCATGATGATGACTACACTCACAGAGAGGTGGCACTCAGAGACCTCTTCATTGCATTTATCTACTAGGGAGGCTACCATTACTCTTGAGAATGTGTGGAGGATCCTCTGCATACCCATTCATGGAGAGCTCGTTACATACTATGTTCAATGGGTCACTCATGCTATGTGTCATGTTCTTGGTGTAAGACATCTAGAGGTTCGACAATTAGAGATTATTTTATTTGATTTTGTTGGCAGTGTTGATCCTATTTCCCTTGTTCTTTGTGGTTTGGTTTCAGGGCTTGTTATTCCTAATAGGAGAGGTCAATAGTTTCTGATGGGATGGGGTATATGCATCAAGCAGATGTTCAAGCATGGGGCTAGATACGCATGGTGTCCATGTCTTCTCGCCCACCTATACGAAGATATGCATGAGGTTGCATATCGGGGTGGGAAATCTATTTTTGTCAGTGTTTCTCTTCTTTATGTATGGTTTGGGGAGCATATCTCAATGACTCGACCAGATGGTATACTAGATCATACTACAGAGGATCCTTATTCTTATCACTATAGAGATTTTCTACATTATATATTGCCTAGATAGCTTTCCTACTGACACCGTGTATTTGATGACATGCCAGGTTTTGTATGGAGACCATATATGGATTGTGAGGCATGGCCTGATGATCAGGAGTAGTTGGTATACTGCAGATAGACTAGATGGTTGATTGGTCACATGCACTCTCTTTTGGAGAGATATCTTCCTGATAGGGTTTGTAGGAAGTTTGGAGAGAGACAGGGTCGATTTCCAGACACCTATGAGGCTCAGTTTGGTCAGACCACTAAAGAGGTCTGTGTCTGGGGTTTACAGGCCAATCGAGGTGCTACTATTGTTGCGTTCAAAGCTCTTTCCCGAATTGGATGGGGTTGGCCAGTGGGCTTAGCAGATCTGGGTACTACGCTTGATTATGATCAATGGTGGGCACGATGCCTTCCTTTGAGATTCACAGATCTTGGTGGTGATCCCGCAATGGGTAGGGAAGGAATCACAAGTCACCAAGGAGAGAGATAACACATTGAGATCTTAGCAAAGCAACTAGATAGGGCTTGAAAGAATGGTGCCCAAGGTGATCAGATGCAGGATTAGGGGCAGGTTCCAGGACCCCCTCAAACACCTAGGGATGGAGGTGCACAGTTATTATAGATGACACTCGCGAGGGATACCGAGATATTGCGAAGAAAGGTTGCAGAGGCATAGATTGTCACTCTCACTATAGAGCGAGACACAACTTAGTAGGAGAGAGAGGGATAGTCTTAGGATAGAGAGGGATAGTCTACAAGTTGATCGAGATCAATTATTACATATGTCAACATATTATCAAAGTCTGTATGAGGCCTCTGTTGGTAGAGCACAATGACACACACAATTTGGAGATCCTAGTGTTGCAATAGGGGCTGAGTCAGGTGGACACTCAGTTAGACAACATGATCCTGATGCGCAGCCTGGTCTTTAGAGTCCTTGTCCTTCAATCGAGTAGTGGCATATTTCTACTTGATCTTTATGATATTGTTATTTAGAGACTTATATTGTAGACATGATTTTATATATATATATATATATATATATTCATTGGCCCAGCTGAGGCCTCATATATATGTATATTTTTGTATTATCCAATCACACTTGTTTCATTGATGATGTTGTACTTATGACAGATATATGAGATATGCATGCTTCAATTCAACTCATTATATGTTTATGTGATGATATATGGATGATGATGTATGATGATGTATGCTTATACATGTTTTTTTACTGTTTTGATGTATGCATATGATGTGGATGGTGGATCATATTTTATATCATATGATGTTTTATTATGTATATGATGTTGTTGATATATGATGGATGTATGCTGAGTATACATGATACATGATGTTTTCATTGCTTTATTATCATCATGATATGTATTGATGACATTGTGGATGCAAGATGGATATGGTACTAATGATATTATGATGTAGGATGAATGTTAGTTAGAAGAAATATCTGATGATGGATAGAAATTTGATGTTGTTAGTACTGATGAGCTACTTTCACTTTGCTTGGAGGCTTCCTATTTTTAACAATCCTTTTTGATGTAGCAAACAAATACTATGCACTAGGGTATTAATAACCAAGGTGACTTTGTATCCATTGCATGGACTTTGACTCGACATACAAAGAATATTCTTTCTCATACCAGACATATGGAAACTTTGTTTAAAATATATGGTTGGGTTGTGTTAAAACTTTTTGGACCAGTTACACATAGAGGTATAAAATACCTAACATGCAACTACTACACAAATCATCTTAAAAAAACTTCCATACACTCAATAAAGCAAGTATTTTCCATGGTAGTATCACAAGAACATCTTATAAACAATAAACTAAAATGATGTTCAATTTCCCCCATTCCTTCTTCTCTATATCCTTAAGGAAATCCTTGAGAGATCCTAGGAACGAGTCAATAAAATAAATCATAAAGATAAGACTATAAAAAGATAAAACAAAGTTGCAGTATCACTTGCCCTTTTTTTTTTATGTTTTAGGCTATTATCTGTTGTTGATCATGTCTATCATAGGAACATATCCATTAAGGCATATCTCAAGATGTTGTTGGTGAATTTTTCAAAAGATAGGTAGTTAATACTTTGACATTTGTTTTAGCTTATTTTGTGATTTTGTGATTATTTACTTGAAATTTCTAGTTTTTGACGTTTGCTCTGTTTATTTGTCTATTTTTTCAAAGGGTGAATATGACAAATTTTTTATTATGGGTGAAAAGTTTATTATGGATTATGATGACGGGTTTAGGATCTTTTTTTATTTTTTGGGTTTTATGATGTTGTTTTTGTTGTTTTCAGGGGACTAGCCTAGGGTCTCGGGGGATCATCAAAGATAAGCCTTGCTTATGTTGTACATGCAAAGGCTCGTAGTTCACTTGGTTTGAATGTTTTTGATCTTTTTTGTTGTGGATGTTTTTTGGATTTTTTATTTTGGTGACTAAGTAGAAATAAAGCATGATAGAAACCTAAGGGGACTAAACTAAGGCCTCAAGGGCTGATCAGAGATAATCCTTTCCTACATTATACACATAGAGACCACATAGTTCAATCGGTTTGACTTAAAGCATAACTTATTTTTGGGATTTCAAACAACATTGATAACTTGGATTGATATTCCACTTTCGTTTCTAGAGGATAAGTTGTGGGAAGTTTATTTGAACTAGTCATGAGGTTCAAGCAAATGTTGATATCTTAGAATATTGAGTGAAGGAATAATCCAACGATGTTTTGTTTTTGTTGTTTTTTAGATATTTTTTATTTTGTTGATTTCTAGATGTTTTTAATTTTTTATAGTTTTGACCATGATAGGACGCTCAAAGATCTAATCCACGACTAGCTTCAAGAAGTTTCCTCCAGTTGAAGACAAGACTACTTTCCTTAATCAATAACAATCCATGGTTGGACACATGCTTTATTATGGAATGAATGGGTGAATTCTTTTGGATAGTACCGATAGATAATGATGCAAGTCTTATTCAAACCTAGCACCTGTTTGTCAAGTTTTCACTATGGTATGTTTTCTAGGAGCACCACAAAGTGGTTTTCACTCAAAGAATGCTTTATTTCTCTTTACTGCTTTTCTTGCTTTTTTGATGTTTTTTAATTTTTTTTCTTTTTGATTTATTTTTTATTTTTACCCTTTTTCCTGGGGTATTATGACATGCTTCAAGTGTAAAATCTCTTGAGGTGGTTGCTATTCAGTGGTTCGACTAAGGGTTCTCCTTCAGAGTAGCCAATTGATAAGCTCCAAAACCATAGCTTGTTGTGATAATAAATGGGCCTAACCAGTTGGGTTCAAACTTGCCTTTGCCATCTTGATTCAATTGTACCTTCTAGTTCTCTTTAAGCACTAGGTCACCAACCTAAAAAAAATTGCCCTTGATCCTTTTGTCATAGCTTTGTTTGAGTCAATTATGATAAACCTGTAGATGGTTTAACGTGCAGAAACGCCTTTCATCTAGGAGCTCCAATTCATTATAACCTGGGTATGCAATATTCTTTGTTGCTAACCATGCCTTTTAGTGAGATTTGTAATGAGGGGATTTTGACCTTGATAGGTAAGACAACCTCTAATCCATAAACCAAGGAGAAAACTGTGGCACCTGTAGGTGTTCGGATGTTGGTTCGATAAGCCCATAGGGTTGGGTTTAGCTACAAATGCTAATCATGGCCAACTTCATTAACAGTATTTTTTAGTATTTTTAGGATGGTTTTATTAGATGCTTCATCCTAACCATTACCTTGCAGATAGTAGGGCGTGGAGAATCTATGTTGGATAGAGAATTTGGAACAAATTTATTAGAAATCTTGATTCTTGAATGGTGTTCCATTTTCCGTTATGATCATTTGGGGAATTCCATACCTACAAATTAGATAATTCATAATGAACTTTGATATATGTTTTCTAGTGATGTAGGTCAATGGAATTGCTTCTATCTATTTAGTGAAATACTATGTTGTTGTGATAATAAACTTGTGCCCATTAGAGGAAGCCAGAGAAATCTTACCTACCAGGTCTAATCCTCATTGCAAGAAAGGCCATGGTGTTGTGATGGGTATCAACTCCTGTGCTGGTGCATGAACAAGGCTACTATGCTACTAGCATTGATGACACTTTCTAAAATACTAAATGCACTCATGTTCCATGGAGGGCTAATAGTACCCCATTCTAAGAATTTTTTGGACTAGGTTAGGTCCACTAGAGTGGGACCCACAAACACCTTCATGTACCTCTTGTAAGGTTGTTTGTGATTCTTCTACATTAAGACATCAGAGTAACATACCATCTAGACTGTGACAATATAGGGTATCTCCTAGGATCGTAAATCGAGAAATCCTACAGCTAAAGGTATTCTTTGGGTAATTGTCAGGTCAAGTGGTATGATACTATGTTGGATGTAATAAAATGTGTCTTGGTACCATGGGAAGTTAGGACCAACAAAAACACATACCAATTCTAATTTCAAGATGTTGAATTCAGGTATGAGTGGTTGCTCCATGAGGAACTCATACTTAGGAACATTTTGTGGAATATCAAGAAGTGAGCCTATTGTTTCCATGGCATCAATTGCTCTGTTGTTGATTCGAGGGACCTGTTATTGTGACAAAATATTCCTTGAAGCTATCTACCATTCTTTTATATGGCATCAACTTGTCATCTTTTTTTTGGTACTCACTGTTTACTTTTCTGATCACTAGTTGAGAGTCTCCAAATACTTGTAGTTCTTTTATTCTCCATTCAATAGCCATCTTGAGGCATGTGACTAGAGCTTCATACTTTGAGATATTTTTTGTGCATGAGAAAGCAATCTTGTATGCCTTGGGTATGTTGTCTCCTTGTGGTGTGAGAAATAGAATACCTACTCTAGAGTCATGTTGAGTATGAGACCTGTCAAAGTATAGGAGCTAATGGTCTATCAGTTCTATCAACAATATTCCTTCATTTGGGAACTTTGTTGTAAGAGGCTTGAGATCTTCTATGGATGCTTTGACCAGTTGGTTTGCTATGAATTTTCCCTTGATGGCTCTTCTATCCACATACTCTATATCAAATTCACTTAGAATCATTACCCATTTAGCAATTCTGCTTGTTAGGGCTGCTTTTGCTAGTAGGTACTTTAGTGGGTTTACTTTTGAAATCAACTTTACCTTTCTATTTAATATATAGTGTCTCAACTTTTGTGTCACAAATACGACTGAGAGACATGCTCTTTCTATGGGCAATTAGTTCAACTCGTAGCCCACCAATTTTCAACTGATGTAGTAGTTCGCTCTTTCTTTGTTATTATCATCTACCTGGCTAGGAGAGCTCCCAACGTTGCTTGTGTGGTAGACACATAGAGTACCATTTCTTTGTTTGGAATAGGAAACATGAGTATATGAGGAGTAAGTAGGTACTCCTTGAATTGCTAAAACGTCACATCTCCCATCCCACTTGAAGGTGATGTCCTTGTGTAAGAGATGAGTGGAAGGGTGACATTTGTCTACCAGTTGTGTGATAAATTGCCTGATAGATTGTAGCTTTCCCTGTAAACTCCCAGTTGTTTTAATGTCTTTGGTGGAGGCATCTCTTGTATTGATTTTACTTTTGTAGGATCTACTTCAATCCCCCTTCTTGACACTATATACCCTAGCAGCTTTTCGAATGTTACTCTGAACACACATTTTTTTGGGTTGACTCTTAGGTTATATTGTTCTAACCTATCAAACACCTTTGAAAGATTGGTCAAGTGATCTTTTCTTTCGACAAACTTTGTTAGAATGTCATCCACATAGTCTTCCATGATTGTATGTAGCATATCGTGGAAGATGGTCAACATTGCTCTTTGATATGTCGCCCCTGCATTCTTTAGGCCAAATGGCATTACATCCTAGTAGAAGGTTCCCTAGGCACAAGTAAATATCATTTTATGGTGATCATTAGGGGATATTTTTATCTAATTATACCCAGAGAAACCATCCATCAAAGATAGCATCTCATGTCCCGTTGTTAAATCCATGATCATGTCTATACTTGGAAGAGGAAAGTCATCCTTCAGACAAGCGTTGTTTAGGTCTCAAAAATCTATGCAGATCCTTATGCCCCTGGTAGGCTTTGACACTAGTACTAGATTTGATATCCATTCCAGATAATCGATGGGTCTAATGAAACCCGCGTCTAGTAACTTCTTTAGTTCTACCTTTACTAATAATGCTATTTGAGGATGCATTTTTCTGATTTTCTGCTTGATAGGATTTGCTCCAGGGGATACAACCAAATTATGTACCACTAGTGTTGGATCTAGTCCAAGCATATCTGTATAAGTCCACAAAAAGTTTATTTTTTTGTCATTGATGAATGCTATGAATTTTGCTTTCTCTTTAGGATCAAGTGATGTCGCATGGTATGTGATCTTTGGGTTCTCTGGCATGCCAACATTTATGGATTCTGCTTCTTCCACTAGGAGAGTTGATTTTTATTGATATTTAGATATGGGGATATTGAACTCTCCATCCTTGGTTGCCTCAGGGAGGTTTTCACCTTCAGATGCATCCTTTATTTTCTTCTTTTTAGGATCCGATAGAGCCATAATGTCATCTTCTCTAGGGATCATTTTTTTTTTTTTATGTTTTCTCTTTCATTTTTGTGACTAGAGGATTCAATCTCCCCACCGAAGTATGCATCTTGTTCGAGCTTCGTGACGAACCCTGCTTTGTGATCTCTTGTTGGTATGTTCGTTTGAAGTCCCATGAACTTTGTGATTGCTTCATTATTCTTGAATTGCTCCAGAATAGGCAGATGTTGTTGTTGGTCCCAATCTATCAATTGTGGGTAGCAAAGGGTAGGCTATCATCATTATCTACAAACCTTACAGAGGTTGTTGAAATGGTTAGTATAGCTTTGGTATCTTTTTTCCCATTGGGTGTCTAGGTCGTCATTACTAGAAGTGGGGGAACTATATCTAGTGATAAAGGAAGGAGAATCCCATTCGTATTTGTTAGAATACGAATAATTTTGGAATAATAATAGATATTCAGAATAATTTTGATAAATTAGAGAGGAAACCTATCCATGCTAAAGTTGTCGAACAAGTCTTTGACAGGTAAATCATTGTCCATGATATGGTAGATATCCAATTCCTTAATGCTAGCAAAAGTTTCTTGTTTCTTAAAAGAGGTTCGTCTTGCATTTGGAGTAACCACGTCTTTTGGATCATAACCTAGTCCAATATTTTTCTTTCTCTATTCCACTATGATAGGCTCCCATCGACCTTGTTTGTGTAGACCAAGGCCACCTATTCCCTGATATCCCATTTGTTTAGCTAATTGATAACTTCTACTATTAGGATCAAGTAGAATGGGTTGCGGCTTTTTTGGTTCCTTTTGGTCCTCTTTGTAGATCATGGATGAGAAGTCCTCTTTGAATATATCTTTTTCCTTCATATCTCCCCACTTGGTGAAAATCATGGGTTTGGCTATCATTTGCAATGTCTGAACATATTTGATCTCTTTTAGATCTCCATAGACTTTGGGTGTTGGTGGACGCATACCATTGTAGAATGCTTGGTTGAAGTGATAATTTCCATTACCCCTGTCAAGTACTTGAACCTTGGTTTCCATTTTTGGTTGCTCATTTGATGTGATCTTGGTTGAGGTTGATGGTATCATGGAAGGGTCAACATATGAGAATGAATGGAAGGATATGGCATTGTTGGGTATACGTTGGATCTTATTATACTTCTCCAACTTTGCACAAAAGTGGAAGGGTTCAATATCAACATATAATGTTACTTTTTTTCCTTCGTGGGGAAATTTTAGGCATAGTGAAAGGTTGACGACACCACTTGTAATGTGTGGATCCAAGGGCGCTCTAGGAGGAGGTTATACCGAAACAAAAAGGTCAAGTACTTGACATGTAGTTTCTGTGATGGCTGATCCTATCTATACTGGTAGCCTAATTGTCCCTTCTGAATTCCTCTCAAGATCATCATAGGTCCTTATAGTAATGCTCTTTCCTTTGTCTATCACATCGTCAGAATACCCCAACTGTTTGATGAATTTCAAGGTACAGATGTTTAGACCCGCACCATTATCTATCAACACTCTCTTGACCATGTTTTTGTGGACACCAACCTCTATGTATAGAGCTTGGTTGTGGAATGACTTTTGTGGAAGGTCTTTCTCAGAAAAGACTAAATGTTGATTGGTCATGATTTTGCCAACCATGGCTTGGAACTGACCTAAATTGAGGTCTTTAGGAACTGATGTTTCTAATTCTTTTTCTAGTATCTCCTTATGTGCAGGTATTAATTTTAGCAATTCTAGGATTGAGATCAAGGCGGGAGTCTTTTTCAACTGTTCCACAATATTGTAGTCACTTGGAAACTTAACTATGGGCTTAGGTGGGGCTCCTTGTATTGTAACTCTCCCTCGATGGGTAGTTACAATACAGTTGTTGTCTCCACCTCGTATAGTCACTACATCCACCCTATTTTCATCTACTTGAGATATGGTTCCTAGAACTGTGTCACCATAAGTGTAGTTAGCATTGCAATAGTCTTAGTCCTTTCCTTTGTCATTCCTTTTAGCGTGGTTTTGAATTGGGTTCATGTATATCTAGAGGTCCTTGTTCCCAGGATGATGTTCGACATCCACTTCTCTTTTGTCTATCAAGTCTCGTATGAGGTGCTTGAGTCTCATGTAGTTGTTAGTTGTATGTCCTTCAATTTTGTGGAATTTGCACAAGTCCTTCTCATTGTACCATGGTATTTTGAAGCTAGCCTCCTCATAGTTTGGGTGATTATTAACCTTGATGAGGTTTTGTTTCACTAGCTTATGCATGACCATCTCAAGTGGCTTCATAATACTGTGAGCTTCCTTCTTGGTTGATCTTATTGTCTCTATTTTCCTTCCTGATATGTCTGTTGGTTGATTGCTTGATTGTTTTGGGGATATGTAAGTTGATTGTTTTGTGCATTATTAGGAGTATAGCTCATTTTTTTGAGGTACATTTGGATTTTACACATTCCATACTACTCTTGCATCCACCACTCCATCGTTTGTGACATTTTTGTTCTTGGCCCAAATTTTTGGTTTCTCATTTGAATTAGAGGAACTGTTTCTTGGGTTGTTTAGCTTGATCACTCCTCTTGCAACAAGGGCCCTTTCTATGTGTAGTCCCTTCTCAATGGCTTATTCAAATTTTGTGGGACATAGCACGGTGAGTTGGTAGTTGACTTATGCTTGGACATTTGAAACAAATATGTCGACTAGTTCCTTGTCGAGAATAGGTGATTTGCATCAACTAGCCTAATGTCACCATTGTTGAAGGTGTGAGGTGAAGGATTCTCCTTGACTTTGCTTAATTTTGTATAGGTCTATGATAGTGATTTCATGTTCTATATTGAAAGAGAAGTGTGTTATCAATTTGGTAGACAGTTCATCAAAGTTTTTAACTCCTGGTTATAGATGGATGAACCATTCCATGACATGACTAGTAAGAATACAAGGGAAGAGCCTCATTAGATATGAATCATTATTTTGGACTTCCATACATGCCACTAATAAATCCCCCATGTTACTAGATCTCCTTTTCCTTTGTATTTATCAAACTTGGGTATCTCGAAGTTTTTTGGAAAGGGAAGCATAGTGATGGAACAATCAAAAGGAAATGGAAACATGTCTTAAAGGGTATAAGTATTATTTGTTTTCCTACTTGCATGTCTAATATTCTCTAGTCCAATGTTTGTAGTTGCATTTCCATCTCTATATTTGGTTTGTTTGTTTGGGAGCCCTGCATGTAATGACCTTGTTGTCCTATCATGTTTTGATCATAAGTTGGGTATTACCGAGGCATAAGACCTTGGTAACCGTGATGGGTGGAATGAGAATTTAACCCTTGTTGAATATAAGGAGGGTTAGCTCCTTGTTGGACGTAAGGAGGATTAGCTCCTTGTTGAACATAAGGAGGTTTAGCTCCTTGTTGGATGTAAGGAGGGTTAGCTCCTTGTTGTTGTGATGAACTATACTGAAGGTTTCCCTAATGGTGTGTTGGCGGGCTACCTTGTTGATGGGACAAATTGGGATGGGTGCCCTGTGGCACACCTTTTGGTTGGGGTGAACTATAGTGAAGGTTTCCCTGTTGGTGCATTGGTGGGTTACCTTGTTGATGGGATGAACTAGGAAGGGTGCCTTGTGGCATACCTTGTTGTTGGGGTGAACTATAGTGAAGGTTTCCTTGATGGTGCGTTGGCAAATTACGTTGTTGATGGGATGAACTAGGAAGGGTACCCCATGGCATACCTTGTTGTTGGGGTGAACTATAGTGAAGGTTTCCCTGATGGTGTGTTGTTGGGTTACCTTGTTGATGGGACAAACTGGGAAGGGTTCCTTGTGGCATACCTTTTTGTTGGGGTGAACTATAGTGAAGGTTTCCCTAATGGTGCGTTGGTAGGTTACCTTGTTGATGGGATGAACTAGGAAGGATGCCCTATGACATACCTTGTTGTTGGGGCGAACTATAGTGAAGGTTTCCCTAATGGTGCATTGGCGGGTTACCTTGTTTATGGTATGAACTGGGAAGGGTTCCCTATGGCATACATTGTTGTTGGGGTGAACTATAGTGAAGGTTTCCCTGATGGTGCATTGGTGGGTTACCTTGTTGATGGGATGAATTAGGAAGGGTGCCCTGTGGCATACCTTGTTGTTGGGGTGAACTATAGTGAAGGTTTCCCTGATGGTGCATTGGTGGGTTACCTTGTTTATGGGATGAACTGGGAAGGGTTCCCTACGACATACCTTGTTGTTGATATTGTTGATTAGGAAGGGACCATAAGACCCTCCTTGTTGATGGTACTATTGTGGGAATTTTCCTTCTTGATTTTGTACATTTTGGGAAGGGTCAATATACGAAGTGTTGTGAGGCACGTATTATCCTGGTGGAGGATTGTTGCTTTGTGGTATGTATTGGGATGGACTCCTTGGTACTATTGGGCCACTATCTTTTGTTCAATTTGAGTTGGTTTTCTATACAAGGGGTTTTCCATTGGTTGACCATTTTTTTGTGAGAATATGGGTGGCATGTTTGGAATATCTATCTCACAACTGAGTTATCCCCCAGGGGAATAATATTAGGGTCTTTGAGAGCTTCCACATTAAAGTCTATTGGCAATTTAGCACCACTTTGTGCTAATTTGAAGAAATAAGAATTTGGGTCCTTTTTCAACGATTTTTCAATCAATTTGAGCACCTTGGGGTTGTTGGAATGTTGAAATAGTTCTTTTTCATTTATATCCTCTTCACTATCCACTTATTTTATAACCACACTTTTTGGGTTCTAGTTTGATTGCTCCATCACTTCTTGTTGTTTGTGGTTTATCTCTTCCTCACTATATTTTTCTTTGAACATGGGTCTCTTTTGAGGCATTTTGAGGTCATTTGGCTTATAGACCCATGGGCCACCTTCTTCATTCGTGGTGTTTGTTGGTGGTATGCTGGCATTTTTTTTGTTTGCTTCCATGTTCTTCCTATGTTGTGATCTTGTAGTTTTCATAAACAACTGCCAAGCTTTTGTGACTCTTAGCTACAAGAAAAGAATGCTTTTATTTTTGGGTTTTCTATTTTAAGGAAAATGAAATTGCTTTTTTTTTTTTATATATTAAGTATTCAAGTTTGGTTTGCCCAATAAAAAGCATCTATAGAAATTTATTAGCAAGAGTTCTTGGTTGCAGTAAGATTTCACGATGTGTCCCTCAATAAAGTTTTGACTACGATGTTTCTTTGACAAGTAGAATATGGACTTTTGTTTAAGGATTTTATTCTTTCTAGAGTTCATGAAGGATGGATACCTACTACCACACAGTAGATGGTAATATGGGTCTCTTGACTATAAGATTTGCTTTCTCCTCTTTTGTATCTTGATTGTTTGTAGCACTTCTCTATTGGTTTGAGGTTTCTTTTGTTTCGAATATGAAGTTTATCAAACTATTGATTATGTATGTTTTTTATCCTTCAATCAGTTCAAAGTTTGGTTGTATGACAACTAGTGTAAGGTTCAGTTGTTGAACTAGAGCAACTAGTCACTAAATAGTCATTAGGTGAAATGGTGTTTTGATATGGTTGTTATGAAGCTCAAGACCCTAAGGTTTGAGTTTTGTTTTGGAATGATGCTATTCTTGGATCTCAAAAATGCTAAAAGGCCTAGATTGATATTTCACTTCTTCTTCTAGAGGATATGTTGTGGAAAAGCTTACTTGAACTAGCCTTGAGGTTCAAGAAAATGTTAATATCGTAGAAGTGTGGATGAGGGAATAATCTAGGTTTTTTTGTTTTGATTTTGATTTCCAAAAGTAAGATGGAATGTTGAGAGTGGATGGAGGACTATATGACATATCTTGGGTTTCCAATTGTTTCATTTAAAAAAAGATCTTATAACCAGCTTCAGATCATTTTTTCTGATTTTTAGTAGAACATAGAACAAAAGTGATGGTTTTTTAGCAGAAGTGGCAAATTGTGAGCAAAAGTAGATAGTTTTATCAACTGTGATTGGGTTTCTATCAAATGCACTAATTTTTGGGCAGCAAGTGTGAACATAAATGTCAAGTGTGGCCTCTATGGGTATTCTTTCAGATTTGGTGATTTGCACAGTCAGAAGCAGACTTTTTGGCAAGTGCAACCAATTTTTGGTGAAGTGTGTTGGGAATTTTTTGTCAAATATGGCATAAAAATATCAAGTGCGGCCAGTTCTATAGCAAGTGCACTGGATTTGTCAAAAGTAGTAGATTTTTCATCAATAGTTGTTGTGGGATAGAGAGAAAAAGCTAGCTATTTTTGGCAAGTGCGACCACTTTTTGGTCAAGTGTGTCAGAAACAGCAGCAAAAGTGACCTCTATCCAATTTTATTTTCCAACTTTAGTATTTGGTAGCAGCGTTGATGATTTTGTTTGATTTTTTCCATGATTTGGCAAGTGATATCATGCAAGACCACAATAAAAAATTGTGTAACCTAAATTTCTATACTTTAAGCACATTTCTCTCCATGAAAGCTCAAAGTTCATAGAGGTAAAAATGCTAAAGTTACAGTTTCCAAGGTTTACCTTTTTTTCTTAATGTGACTTGAAGGGTGAGCCTAAATATTCAGAAACCCTTAAGGTTATTGTTTTAAGATATCTTTAAGGAGCGCAGATATAGGGATCTTTAAAAAATTTGCACTAAGCTAAAAAGGTTTGAATTTCAATGACCATGTTTAGTGTTTGTTTTGATGTGTTCATTTTCAATTCAAGCATAGTTGTTTGATGTTTTGAAGTACCCAATAGATATTTGGTAATTCTGTGAAAACAAAGTACACCCTAGGGAAGACACTTCTTCCTAGATGGGCTTACCTCATGCCCTGAAGGGATGATTTTACATGCAACGAATGGAGAATTTTTTATGCTCAACCATAAATTAGACTTGGTAAGTAACTTCTCTTAATCAGAGTTTCGATGCACCACTTCAAAGTATGTTTTGGATAAAAGGGGTAGCTTCTACAAACATTTGGTTCTTAGTCATGTTTTGGGGAGATTATTTTATGACATCTATACATGCAATGATTCACTCAATTAAGACGCCTCCCAACCCTTGTGGGTTTTGACGTATCACACAGATACTAGGGGAGACATTCGTTAGTATAGAACAACACTAGGTGGGTGAGAACTTTCCTCACACCCACAATAATTTATATAGCAGACCAAAGCAAAGTGCCGCTCAAGTTACCTTTGAGTTCTCTAGTGCAGAATGTGTCTCAAAAGGCAAGCCCTCTAAAGGTATGCTTAGAAATGAACAGTGTGTGAAACTCAAGATGATTTTCGTCATCCAAGATCTCCAAAAAAGGCATGAGGGGAGAGGATAGTCGCCTAATTTTCCAAACACAGAATACACTTCATTGCAATTTGATTTTTTTTAAGCGCCTCGAGTGGTGCTATCCCCAAAACAAAGTGTGAATAACATAACAATTTTTCTTTTTTATTTGTACCAAAGTGAAATATTCTAGACTTCAGACAAAGATATCACAATGTGCAAAACAAGAAATTCATTTGTTCATTTGTAAGCCCAAAACTGAGTGTTTTCTAGATCCTTGTCTTATTTGGTCAACAAAAATGAAATCGAGTGTTCGTCAACAAAATGAAATCGCTTTGGTCAACAAGCATCAAAATATTTCCTTAAAGCTTTGAAAAGGTTCATTTTTAGAGCACCAAAAACTGAAATGTTTGTTTGTGGGGTTCTTTTTAAACACCAAATTGAAATTCTCTAACTTAGGAAAGCTTTAAAAGATTCATTTTAGAGCACCAAAATTGAAATGTTCGTTTGTGGGGTTCTTTTTAAGCACCAATTTGAAAGCACTTGTTAATCTAAAAAGCTTTGAGAATGCTCATTTTAGAGCACCAAAAATGAAATGTTCATTTGTGGGGTTCTTTTTAAGCACCAATTAAAGATTTTCTAACTTTAGAAATCTTGGAAAAAACTTAGAATTCTTTGACCGTTCGTCTTCCTTGTAACAAAAGCGTTAGTTGTTTCTGGATAAACATATGTTATACCTCTACAAATCCTACAAAAAAAAACATTAGTACCTATCACACATTTAAATCAGGTACCTATTAGCATTAGAAATTGAAAATGAACATCCAACTTTGAGACAGAAGCTTGACAGAGCAAAAGCAAATGAAAAACAGTCAAAGGCAACCTCTGTCAAAAAGCAAAAGTGATAGAAAAAGTCAAAAGCACCTCTGTTTTTGGAAGCAAAAATGCAAAAATTAGTCAAAAGCACTAGAAAACAAAGCAAAAGTGTTGAATTCAGTCAAAAGTGCCAGAAAATAAAGCAGAAGCGTTGAAATTGTGAAGTCAAGTACAAAAATTTTCTGGAACCTGTGCGTGAAGATTTTTCTAGAGTGCTTTCGAGACCTACAACTTCAAAATTAACTCATGAAATTGTTAGTGCTAAGGATTGTGGTCCCACCATGTGCTAGAATGTGTGAAGGGGAAATCTACGAGTATAAATAAGATCAAAACAATGAATAGAAACTAATCTAATCCAAAATAATGATCAAGATTCATTCCTTCACTCAAGAAATGAAACTACAAAATTAAAGAAATCAAGAATGTAATTGCAATAATACAATAACAATGAATTCAATAACACAATAGTTTTGTCATCCCGTGTCGGAGTGTATCCGTATTGACATATGTTGGATTATTCAATTCAATATGAAGCCTCCATTGTGCGTGCGAGAGTTTTGAAGAGTGTGTGTCTATTTGATCGAATATGTTGGTTAAAGCTTTGTCAATGTCAATTAGGATATGTAATGTCCCTCTTTTAGCCATATGCCCTTTTGTGTCTGATAGCCTATTTCTGGAAGCCCGTAGGCCAGTCAAAAGTTGAATTTAGGGTTTCCACTTTCTGAGGAGGTTTTGAGGTCTTGCATGTTGGAGTTTCTGACGCATGTCTAGTGGAGCTTTCTGGGTTTTTGGAGAGCTTCGCAATGAGGTAACATGAATGATAAGATATTGACTTGCATTCCCGGCTACTTTTTGGAGGCTTACATGTTGGAGTTTTCCAGTTTGGCTTATGGATTCCTTTTGGGTTTTCAGAGAGCTTCACAATGGTGTGACATGCAACTAAATCAGAGAACTTTTTCGGACTTACTATTTTTAGTAAGTTGCAATGGCTGCTCAAAATGTGGAGAAAATAAGTTTGGAACAACTTACTATTTTTAGCAGTATGTTATTTTTAGTAAGTTCTATTTTTGGCAATACTATTTTTAGCAGCAGTTTAGCAATTCGGTGTAGTGGCTATTTTTGGCAGGTCAGCTTGAGCAATGGTCTCCAACATTTGAGGTGATTATTTTGGCAAGTTTGATATTTGATGAAAAATAATGTTTTAAGTGAAAAATATTTGGCTCAAGCATGGAGGACGATTTGGAGAGATAAGTGATTTTTATAATTGTTATTAATTAAACATTTTGGATGCTTTGTTTTGAAAATTATAATGTTTTAAGTGGAATATTAACTTAGGCAAAATGGACGCCTAGTTTGGAGGAATATTTGAAAATTATAAAATATTTCACTTAATCATATTTGGACGCCTATTTGAGGAGATATGTTATTTTATAAATTATTGCACTTTAATACTTTTGGGATGCCATATTATACTTTATTAGCATTTTTTATAAAGTGTATTTCATTATTTGGAGAAGAGGCTAAATGAAATTCAAATTGCAAATTATTGAAGATGAATGTGAATTTGAGATAGGTGCCCTAATTGGAGGGAAAAGAAGATTTGAATTTGGGAGAGAAAAAAGTTATAAATAAGAGTGTTGGGCTCTTCATGGATATCTATTGTTGCTTATCATATTGTTATGCTGCTGAAATACTTTTAGAGCTTGCTTCGAGGAATGCATACCTCCTAGTTCTTTCTCTTGATTTTGTGCTTGAAAGATAGCACCTAGCTGAGTTTTCAGAGACTACTTCTCATCCAGACTAGCAGACAGAGCATCAAGGTTGAATATTTTAGAGATTTGTTAGTTTTGCATTTGTTGGTTAGGGTTTTGCTGAAATAGAAATCTGCTCATAAGTCCATGCATAATTTTTTGGTGGTTCTGGGTATTGGCCCTATGCTTTAGTCTACCTTGGGTGCCCCTCCTTGCAAGTTTTTAGATTTTTTGGAGGTGTCTCAGATTTTATCTTGCTAGTAGAATATTTCTGAAGGTTGTACCTTCTTTGAGGTTACATTGGAAAGCGTGCATAAATAAATCACTGCTATTTGTAGGAGTTTCTTGGATTGGTCTTGGTCGCTCAACTCCTAGCTCTCATTTGCATTCAGTTCCAGATCATTCGGAGGTGTTTTGACGAAGTTATGAATATTTTGGTGATTCTAGGGCTTGTTGGTATGAATTTTCTAATTGCTGCAATTTTATATCAAACCTGATATTTTAGTCCCTTTTGCTATATTTCATATGTTGGATAGCTTGTACTTGTTTGGAGTTCATTTCCTAACATTTTGGAGATCATTGGTTATCTATATCTCATTGTATTTGTAGATTGTTCATCATATTGTAACACTGAATCAGTAGTACTGATAAGCTCTTTTACTTTCTACACTTTACATTTTGTATCCCCACTTTAGTGGAAGAGGATGGCTATGCCACCTAGTTTACTTTCAATTTAATCACTTTCATTCCCACGGTTGTGGATGAGACTGGCCCTTGCTCAGTCTACATTGTATTTGCTTTTTGTTTCTCCGCCATATGATAGCGCCTATCCCACTTTGGGTTAGGAATGCACATGCTTGGCATTGAGATTGTTTACTTGCATAGCATCATTGTTAATAGAATCTCTGCCATATGGTAGTGCCTTTCCCACCTCGGGTTAGGAGTGCACATGCTTGGTGTTGAGTTTACTTTCCAGTACTGCATTCTTTACTAGTGATACTCTGCCATATGGTAGCTTCGTACCCAGCTTGGGTCGGAAAGCACATTCTTGCTGTTGAGGCTCTTTCCTTCAGTTGCTGGTTTTGATTTGAGCTAACCCTAACAAGTACTTTGGTGTTTTTGTGATCATCTCAAAGTTTGAAAAAAATTGGGTCGGCACACTACAGGATCTTGGCATTACTTCGTTGCATAAACTGTATTGATTCTTTGATCCTTGTTTGTGAGGAAAGAGGTTTGCTATATAGAAATTGTGATTTGAAATGGACAATTAGGATTATGTAGTAGAATATATTGATTGACGGTCGAAAGCTTTTGAGAGGATTTAAATGGGAATAATCTATGCAAATTGATTACATAATTAGTATGATTGAGAAATAGATTGACCTACTAGGAATATAGATTGATCAGTTAGGGATAGATCAATCTGTCAGGAAATAGATTGAGCAATCGGTGGTTCATAATTTTCTCAATCAGGAAAGTGGGTGATGATAATTAATTAATTCTTTTTGGAGTTGAACATGCAAATCAAGTTTGACTTTTGCAAATAAAGTTACATTTGTTTGATTTGATTTTTGGTGATGTTTTGAATAATTAAATTTGATTATTCAAATTTGGAGAGAAAGTGATATAGTTAAACTATTATGTTTTAATAGTTTAATTGACTTAGGAGAATAAACTGAATTAGCGACATAACTAAATAATTAATGTTATTTAATTAATCATGAGGAATAAAGTTAGATTAGGACTTTATTAAATAAATGTAATTTATTTAATTGGTTGAAAATGATGAAAATGTGAATTAATTAAATAATGTAGTATTATTCAATTAATTTCAAAAATTAGGGTTTCAGGACTTTATTAAATAAATGAAATTTATTTAATTCGTCAAAAATGATGAAAAAGTGAATTAATTAAATAATGTCGTATTATTCAATTAATAGAGGAATTTAGGGTTTTTTATGCAATTGATGTGAAATGCAGTGATATTTGATGATAATGATGTTGATGATGCAAAAATGTCATTTAAGGTGTGTGATAGGTGTTAGGTCAATTTTATGTCTACATTTAGAATGTAAAATATCTAGAAAATCATATCACCAAGAAAATGGTGCTATGATAGAATGGCATTCATGAAAAATGGAAAATATGCAAATAGATCATGTTGCACAAATGTTACATAAGCATGAAATGAACTAAGAATAAAATCAACAAAGATGAAAAGCATCTACAAGTTTCTTGAGGGATTTACCATCAACTATGGAAAGATCATAAGCCCCAAAACTATAAATAAAAGTGATAACATAAAGTCCCATCCAGTTAGGAATAAAATTTCCTTTAGTTTTAATTGAGGCGTTTACATTGCATTGGTTCTCATAGAGGACTAGATCAACAACATGGAATGTGTGAGGTAGAACACATTGATTGCAATTATGATTTAGATTATTTTGATAAACTTGAATATGCCCTCCAAAGCATTAATACGACGGTCATCGATCATTTCAAGCTCTTATAAATAATGTTTGCAATAATTATTATCATTAATGATTCTATGAAGCAAGACACATAAAGGTGGAATCTCCAACTCTGGAGGCATAATGACATCGATGCCATAAACAAGATTGTATGGGTTGTACCTATATTTGTTTGAATACTTGTCTAGTAGACCCATAATGGATAATAAAGTTATGTGTTCCAATCTATCCCATATTTTTTAATAGTTTTACAAAGGATTTGCTTGATTATTTTGTTAGATGCCTCAACTTGACCATTAGACTGAGGATAATAAGGTGTAGAGAAACATTGTTGAATATATAATTTCTTGAGGAATTTATTTATGTGCTTGTTCTTAAATGACATACAATTGTTAGAAATAAAGGTAAAAGGAAGTCCATATCAAAAAATTATCTTATCAAGTAAGAATTTCTAGATTACTTCATTAGTCATGGATTGAAGGGGGGTGACTTTAAAATACTTTGTAAAGTAACCTATAGTGGTAATGATGAAGGTATAATCTTTAGAAGAAGGTGGATTTTTTTAGTAGATTCAAACCCCAAATAGGAAATGGCCACAAAGATATTTGGGCAATAAATTCTTGTGTTGGAGGGTAGATTAAATTATTGTGTTGTTGACACTAAGGGAACTTTTTGACAAAGGTGGAGGAGTAATACTCCATGATTTCCAATAATAACCCATGCAAAGAATATTTTGAGTTAGTGATCAAATGCTAAAATGACCTCCATAAGCATTGGAATGTGCTTCTTGAAGAGCAGTGGGTATATTACATTTTGTTAAACAATGAAGAAGGAGGTCATTGTAACCTCATTGATAAGATATGTTAGAAAGTATGGTATAACATGATGTAAGTTTTTGAATTCTCTTGGAAAAAAACTAGAAGAATTATTTAGGAATTTACATCAAGAAAATAATTAAATATATGTGATTACCATTCCTTAGAATCAATAGCATAACAAAATAGATTGTCAAAAGAAGAACTATCCATGAAAGAAATTAAAGAAAAAGTATGAACTATAAAATGAGAGCGACCTATTAAATCATTAATGGGTATAAGAGAAGTAGCACTAGCCATTACATCCGCATGAAGATTGTCCTTGTAACATGAGATGGTTTCATTAGAAAAAGAGGAAATTTGATTAAGAGATAAGGCAAGGTCACTATACTAAGAAATTTTATTTACTTGTTAAGAACTAATGACTTGTCATAAATAATAAATTAAGAATCACCATATATATAAATGCATTTGATTTTAAGAGATATTGTGGCATGTAAGTGAGAAATAATAGATTCATACACAATGATATTATTTAAACATTGTGAATTAAGATGGAAGGAAACTAGAATTAGCTTTCCTCAAGTAGGGACTAAGATAATACTAGCCTTGGAGCCAATTTGGCACTTTGATCCATAAAAAAAAAATTCTTAAGGGTGATCAACGTCCATACGAAGGACATGAACATAGGGAACCTATTGGGATTAGAAAAAGAATATATTGAACAAGAGTCAACTAAATGATCAACAGTAAATTGACCCTTCACTTTTTTTGTGAAACAAATTTCAAGTTGAATTTGATTAGGAGCATGACCTATTTAGCCAAACATCTTAATAGGTTTGTTCAAGATAATAATTGTTTAAGAGGGTCAAATTTTATTTTGACATGCATTTGTTCATGAAGAAAGTAATGTATCAACTTATGAGTAGAAAAGAGTAAAGAAAGACAATGCTTCTCAACTATAGTGTAACATGTTTTTTAATCAAACAAGGTATGATTGCTATAATAAATAGAAAGCTCCTTGCCCTTTTCATCACTTTGGGCCAAAAGAGTGGCCACAATATGAGATAAAGTTGAAGTGTAAATAATTAGAGAATTCCCATGAATAACATGCATTAAGATAGGAGGTTAAATAACTAGGTTTTTAAATCTTTAAAAGTATTTTGGTAATCCTCATTCCAAGAAGAATAAAAAGTTCTCTTTAAGAAGATGTGTAAAATGAAATGTACAATCCACCAATTTATAAATAAATCAACAACTATATTGTATTTCTATTGAAGACTATGAAGTTTTGAATATTTTTAGAGGTGGAATGTTAAACATCACATATTTTTTTTATGCAATTCCATGATGAGAAATGATAAATCTAAAAAATTTAATACTATTTACACAAAATATGCATTTATGAGGGTTTAAATGTATCTTATATAGATGAATATTTTCAAAAATATGATGAAGGTTATGTACATGATCTTCAAGAAAAAGTGGATTTTGACAAAATGTGATTGGAATAGTCTTCAAGAATATTGTGAATGAAGGACCATGAAATATAAAGGCCATAACTCATTGGTAAGTTGAACCTACATTCTTTAGACCAAAGGGCATATGACCATATAAAAAAATCTTCCCCAAGGAGTAGTACAAGAAATTGTATACTAATTGAGGGCATTAATAAGGATTTGGTTGTAACTTGAGATGTCATCCATGAAAGAAAGTAACACATGGTATGTAGTCAAGTCAACAATCATATTAATATTAGGAAGGGGAAATTATCTTTCAATGAGACTTTGTTAAGGTAGTGAAATTTGATGTAGATATAAATGCAACCAAGTTTAGCCACATCCATAATGTTAGAGATCCAAGGGGAATAGTCAACAGGGCAAATAAAACCAAAATTTAAGATCCTTTTAATCTCATCCCTTACCATTAAATCCACCTAAGGATGAATTTATGATTTTTTTGTTTAATAGGTTGATCATTAGAATATAATTCTATTATGAACTACAACCTTAATATCAATGTCTGTCATATCCTCATTGGTCCAATCAAAGATGTTAGTAAAATCATGTAAAATCTATAATTGTGGATATTGTTCTTTAAATGGGATATATTCTTTTATTTTAAATACCTTTTCAGATCATGAAAATTCATGGAAACATTGATAGTATTTCCAACAAGGAGATTACTATAGTCTTGAAATTCAAGAATGGTTGAAATTTTGTCACAGAATTCATAAGAAATAGAAAAATTATTAGTTGACATAATGGATTCTTTGAAGTATACACTTGAATTTAAACAATAAGGGAAATCTATGAAGGTATATGAGAATATACACTAAGTTATTTAGCTAAAGCTTCCTCATTAGAGAAGACATCTAGTAATGGTGTTTGTAGGCTAGAAGTTTGTTCTATAGTATTAAGATGTACCAATAATAAAGAAGAAGAATAATATGTAGATATCATGGCTATATTATGAAAATGGTGATATGAAGGTCTCTAGAAGGGTGAGGAAATTGACAACCAAGACCTATTGTAGAGAGATGTGGTGAAGGCTCTATATGCATCTTGATGCCTTATTCCTTGTAGCCCAAGTCCTTAACTCTATATTCACTTTTAGATAATATTGTGAAACCCATGCCATAACAAAATTCCAACTCTAAGAAAGGAGGAGAATGCCCATCAATGACACTATCCATATGTGCTATTAGTCACACGAATCAATAGAAGAATATTGTTTATTATTTGATTAGTTAAGAGATTGTGAAATAGAAGGTTTAGAAAAAAATATTCAAGATGTCAGAGTGAGAGAGGTTAGCCTTATATTCTCCTAGAAAATGAGTGATTTCTAAGGAACCCTAATTATCACTAAGACACACATTATAAGGAGAAGTAATATTTACTTCAACATCTAGAATAGGTATAGATGGAGTAACCAAATTTGGTGAAGAAGAAGGAATGATAGTTTGAAGAATAGATATGTAGAAGGACACTTTTCATGATCCTTTTCTCATGTTTCAAGATTAAATTTTATTGATTTTTTTTAAAAAAGGGGTAAATGCTTTTGACCTAGAGCTATGAGTTGGTGAGGTCACAAATGGGGGACCAGGTCACCAACATAAACACTCAACAATTACACCCCAGTGGGGTTTGAACCTTGATGGAAAAAACAACACAACTTAACCATCACACCATGCCCCTATTGGCAAGATTAAATTTTATTGATACTGATCTATTATTATGAATGAATTTAATATATTGGGGTAGGGCATAGAGGACTACACCCATAACATGTATCCATTTCCTACCTAAGAGAATATTATAATAAAGTACCCTTGACATTACATTCATTAATGTAGGCAATGTAATGGGGCCCTGATGAGCACACACTTATACTGAGAGGGGGTGAATCGATATAAGACAATATTTTATTAAAATTCAACAACCATAATAAAACAATAACATAAATCTAACTAGGAAACACAAATTTACATGGAAACTCTTTTGGGAGAAAACCACAAAGAAAGAATGCTTAGATCTACTGTCCAAATCTAGCCCAAAAGTAAAATTCTCTTACAAATCTTTATAGGCACCAACACACTAAAGACACTAATCCCCACTTCTAAACAACAAGAGACACAAATATCTTCTATTAGGAGGCACCAACCTCCAAATGAACGAAGTGTTTTCCTTCTTGAAATTTTCTTATTCAATGTATGATGATCATTTGAATTTCCTTCATAAAATCTGCTTGCAACTTCTTCACATATGTTCTCTTCTTAATTTTTTTTGCTTAAATAGGAATGATATTACAATTGTTGCTTGCTTTCTTTTCCTCCACTCACCTTATGTTAATATCCCCCTTATGCCTCTTCACCCAAGAGAGGTGATCCTTCAAAAGGGGTTGGCCACATTTGAGAATAATAAATTTATTTTAATTCCCCCAAGAGGGTGACTAGACTAAGGAGGTCGGCCTATTTAAAACAATAATAATTTTAATTTATTTGAACAACTTGAGAAGTGGGTGCCAAAATTAGATGAGGGTTGATCGAAAATCATGGGCACCAAAATAGAATTAAGCCATCATGGAGGTTGGATAACATTTACACATAACTTAAATTATATTCAAAGCAAAATATCTCATGGGTCAAGTAGTCAATTAATGCTCTTTAATCTTCAATAAGATATCTCCTTTGACATCAATGGAAATATTTTTAATAGGCCCGATTCAATAGGTAGCATAATAATGCCTAGAGTTTGGTGACCTATACTATCAAAACCTTAAATGTAAAGGTTTTTTCAAAGTGATAAAAGTGGAATCAATACTAATGTAATTCAACAAGTTTAAACTATATACATTACAACATTAATTATTTTTAATGGGATTTCACTTAATGCCAACAGTAATAAGAAGATGGTCATTTTAGTGTTGAACCTTGATAGAAGGTAGTTCATAATATCAAAACATGATATATTTTTTTTGTATATAAGAAATTTATTATAAGACCTATTCCATTTGGCATAATAGAAGGTGGAAGAGAAACCCTATATAAAGCTACTTGAAGCATACCATAATATGAAGGTGAAGCTTAAATCAAGTCCCAAAGAGAGATCTTAGCTTGAGTAGCTTAGCTATTCTCAATAAGATCATATTCACGATCACCCTTAACAATAAGGTGGGGATATGAAGGTAGAAGAGAAGTAGATAGGAAGAGAAACATGAATAGGGGTTGCCTATTTGTTTGATTGAGTCTTATATGTAGGAGCTACCTCATGATAATTTGTAGCTAGAGGTTGAGATTTTATAAATATTACAATACAAGTGAAATATTCAAGAGGCTAAAGGTTGATTTGAGTAGCCTAGTCCACGATGAAAGAATGACAAGGTCAAGGTACATTGAGGGCCCACACACAATGATGCTATTTTATTAAATTTGTATTTGTTTTAAAAAATATTACGTTATTATCATTTTGAATTAATGGAGAATATATATATTTTAGTTTGAATGCTACAAGAGTTTTGGAGAAAATCATTTAGTGCCTCATTTGATAGGTCAAAATTGTCTTGAGAGAAGACCTAATTGAAGGTAGTAAATGATTGAATGAAGAAAAAATACATTTTTTGAAAATGAAGTGAAGTATGATTTTAAAATTTTAGAAGTGGTGGGCTCACCAAAATATAATATATATTTTTTTGGTTTAACTACAAAAGCTTATATCTTTCTAAATTACACTATTTTCTCTATATTACTCCTAGAAAAATCTATTGTTTAAAACAAAATTTTTTCTATCATTTCTATTTAGAAAAGAGCAATGTACAAAATTTTATAGATTTTGTTTTAGTTTCAAAATAAATATTTTTTATGAACTAAAACAATGCGATAAATGGGAAATGTATAGAAATATTAAATTTGAAAAGTGTGAATGGAGATTGTAGACCTACACAAGCACAACAAACAATCACACAATTAGATCAATATGCAAGTTTAAATCCACATTCCCCATAGAATTCATTTACAATGCACAAAACAGGAAATAAATGAAGAACACAACAAAGAAAGCTATTAAATCCTATTAGAGCATGCAAACTCTCAATCCCATGGGGGAATTGGTGTCATTTTGATGTGGAAAATGGCCCTTTCCAAATCCCTTGTAAGCTTTGTGATGCCTTGATGATGATTTGATGATTCCTTGGAGAAAATCCTGCATAACCTAGTTATAAAACTTGAAAATGGATGAATGATGAATGAGCAAAATTCAAAATCTGAAGATTATGACTTTGCATGAAGTTGTGGATCCAAAATACAAAGGAAAGTCTCCTATTTATAGATGAGAATGTTGGAGAATGAGGCAAAAGGGATGAACGTTGGATAAAGACCAACCAATAACATTAAGCCACTTGTCAACATGTGAGTGGACAAAGGTGGAGCACATTTTGATGAATGTGCCAATAAATGATATTAGGTGGAATTTCAAATTTATGAAATGACATGTTGGAGGGAGAAAGAAATGAATTAAATGCCACTTGGTTCAATGCACAAGGACATGTAAGAGATATTAAATTCCTTGTTGGAAGGACAAATCCATTTGGAGGGATTTTCAAACTTGGAGGAATATTCCCTTTTGATGCTTGTTGAGAGAAATTAGAAGATTTAATAAATCAAAAGAAATGATTTATTGAGCAAGTGGCAAAATCTAGAGGATTTCGGTGAAGATTAATTTAATCAAGATTTGATTAAATTAAAAGGAGATTAGTTGATTTGACCATTTAGATTTAGATTTGAGGATTAATTTAAGTCAAAATGAGAGGAATATGATTTAGACTTAATTAAATAAAGATTTTGATTTATTTAATTAAAGAGGGATGATGTTATATTAAATTAAATAAATATTGATTTAATTTAATAGAATGACTTTAGAAATTTAATTAAATAAAATGGATTATTTAATTAAATAGAGACTATAGGGTTAATTAAATAACATTGATTTATTCAATTAACAGGAGATGATGACTTAATTAGATAAATTTGATTTATTTAATTAAGGGATGAAATATGATGAATTTAATCAAATACAACTATCTGATTAAATGATTAGCAAAGGGGATGATTTGGGATGAAGTGTGTTAGTAATCAGGATCAAGTGTGATTGGTACATTTTGTGTCTACGATTTTACCCCTCTTTGAAGCAAAGTACTCGTTGCATTGGTTTAAAGAATAACCTGTCTTGATCAAAATTATAAAAAAAATTATTTTTTTAAAATGCCCTGCTACTACCCCAGCGAGAAGAAACATGTCAATATACTACCCCCTCGAGAGATTGGACGAAAATTTCAATTTTTGGGTGATCTTGCAAAAAAAGAGGTCAAGGTTCCTGACAGGTCCAGAAAGGCTCTGGAATGCCAAAACATGCAAAATACGCAAAAAAAATGATGCAAAATGGCCTTCGGTTGGGCGAAAACAAGCTTGGGGGTCCAAAACCCTAGCTAGATAGCCAAACAGGGTTCAAAAAACCCTAACTTTTAGGCTTCAATAGGCCTCGAGGGGGCCACTTCCAATTCATTTGCACATAGCCTTTAGAATTCCTGTGATTTGAGCTTTGAGCTTTGAGCTTTGATCGAGATGGTGCAACACATGCTTCCCCGCACATTTTCGAGTGTGTGCGAGTGTACCAGAGGCTTCTCGGCATAGGACTAGTGGTAAGTCATCTTGCCCTGACTTCATTTTTCAATTTTTGAGTGCTTTTATTAGGGTCTAGGGGTCAACGAAGTTAAGCGGTGCTATATAGCGCCACTGAATAGCTCAACTCAGTGTCGCGTGAGTTGCACCGCGGTAGCAAAGTTTAGAATTAGGGTTTTGCTTTCAAAGTGTGTTGCACTTGCAAACAACGTCACGACGGTCCTCTTTGGATTTTAGGGTTAGGGGTCAAACTAGGTCGCTTTCAAACTGTGTCGCGACAGCAGAGTTTGAAACTTATTGGCCTCCAGCAACATAGTTTGGAGTTTCCAAATAGCGTCGCCTCTACAAACAGCAACGCATATGTTGTTTTAGGAGTACAAATTTCAAACAGGATCACGATTTTTCACGAAACTTGACACAGTGACTTTCCTGATGTAGGAGGACTTCACGCGAGCACATATCATCCATTTTGAGCAGATTGACCTAGGATCCCCCATTGCACAAGGTACTCTAGGAGCACCTAGGGGTGATTGAATTATGGTACATGGAATATGCCCCAGTCATCTGGACACATCTAGGCATGATGACAGCATTGGCGGAGTGTTGGCACAATGAGACATCCTCGTTCCACCTTCCAATAGGCGAGGCCATAGTGACCTTGGAGGACATGTGGCATATTCTATGTTTTCCCATCCATAGAGAGCGAGTTATCTATGATGTGGATGTCGGGAGAGATGTTTTCTATGATATCATGGGCCTGGACGAGCTTTTTTCCTTAGAGGGACATATTTAGCTTGAGAGGTACAAGACCGTGGTACCATCTTTTGGGCTGATAGTTGTTGCCATCATTTCAGGGCTCGTAGCACTAGATTGACACGACCCATACTTCAGCCCACGCTAAGGGCTTGCTTAGGAGTGGATGCTCCAACGAAGAGAGTGCTTTTCCTAGGGGCAAGTGATGTTGGCCTCCCTTTACCATGATCTACACGAGTTTGCTTACTGCGATAGCCAGTCTATCAGATCAGGGTTGACATTATTGCATATTTAGGCCTAGGAGCACATTGTAGTGCTCTGTCCTATCAAAGTTACACCAATTGATATGGAGCCAGATGATCCAGTTATTTGGAGATACAGGGGTACCCTTACCTTTTCACACACAAGGGCAACATGCATTCGACATTAGCGGCGGGTCATCGACGAGATGACAGTTTTCACCTGGAGACCCTATCTTGGCATGCCTGCCTGGTATGATGATGTACAACAGTTATTTTTTTCTAGGCAAGACTGATTAGTGTAGGGGCACAAGCATACCATGATAGAGAGATATATTCCAGACCACATGGCCTGACAGTTTGGGGACACACAGGACCGTCCCAATAACTAGTACGTGGCCATCTTCCCCCGTACTATGAGGGAGATGACATGGGATCGGACGATCCCAGCAAAAAATGTCATGCAGAGCTTCATGTAGCTAGTGGCTAGGTCATGGCCTTATGACCAGGGACAGGCGGACCCAGGTACAACACAGGCCTACAAGGATTGGTTCCAACTGCCAGTGAGATTAATGATTCTTGGGGCACTTCTGCCACAGAGGAGACCTAGAGGCTATAGGGCGGGTCCAAGGAGGTAGAGGAGGAAAAGACAGTGGCAGTGACAAGGATGGCAGTCGGGGTAGAGGAGGAGGCAGAGGTCAACCAGAGTAGCAACTCAAGCAGGACAGGGGATAGAGGGATGGTGACGGGCATTAGGATCAGCCCATGGACAATCACTAGGATAGGTAGCCAATGCCACTTAGAGATGGTCACTAGGACCAGCCACCCATCTAGCTAGCACCATAGCCAGACCTGAGGGATGGGAAGATTTTACAGCTGCAGGTGCAGATATAGGTGCTGACAGTGGAGAGAGACTAGGTGAGACAGTAGGTCTCGACCCTTACAACAAAGAGAGATTAGGCCATTTAGTAGTGGAAGCCTGTTGAGCTACAGGCTACACAAGAGATGGATCAAAGACAATAGTTAGAGAGCATGGTTGCCTCCTCTCAGAGCATAGTATCTATGTGAGCATACAGAGAGGTCGTCCAAGAGGCAGAGTACCATCATGTTCATTATCACTAGGTCGTTCCTCGAGTGGGACGAGTTCTTGATTACTCTCAGCAGACTGGATACAGACCTCCAGAGGAGCACAAGGAGAGGTTGGGTGGTGAGGGGAGCAACAAGCAAGGCTAGCTCCTTCTTACTTTCAGAGACATTCATTTTGAGATCCACGGGCTCGTTTTTGATAGCCCAGTGGGCGATTGTACTTGTATTGATTATACTATACACACTTGATCCTGATTTTTTACCATGACAGTGTATTATTATTTTGATATATGAGATGATTTGTTCCGATGTATGATGTGTCCTATCTTTATTTATGCATTATGGATGGATTTTATTTTATGTGATGCATTTATGACTTTATTCTATATGATGCAATGTGATGATTATATGTGATGTTTATATAATGTTATGATATGATGCAGTGTTTGATGGATGCATTTCTTTTTCAGTATATTTTCTATGCAATTTTGATGATGATGTATGCAAATGTTATGATATGTGAATGCTTAGACTAACATATGATGCTTAATGGATGATGATAAAATGTATGAAATGCAATCTTTTTCTTTTTCATTATCTTTCTTATGTATGGAATGGTGATGCATTTATAGATGGCATGATGATGCACATGATATGATGTGATGATGCTTTTATTATGACACCTATGTGATGATGCATTTAATGCCTATGTAATGATGTGTATGCCATGATATGATGATCATGGATGAAAATGTTTATAAATGGATGATATGCATATCATGTTATATGATTATGTACTAGATGCAAATGAATAATATTATGATGTATATGTGATGATGCAATGGATTATTTGATGATGTATATGATATGAGTTAATAATGCCTATGTGATGGTTCCTTTTATGCTTATGCAATGAATGCAAATGTATGGTTTATGAGATGCTTAGAATAACCTATCTATATTATTTTGTGTGAACCCCAACCTTGGTACCTGCAAAATAACAAAAATAAACACCTCAAGTTAGATATTGCAAGCCAAAACAAGGATTCTCCATGAAATCCATTTACAAATTCAAAATAGAAAGAAAACAATGAAGAACACAATATAAATGACAAACTAGATTGAATCCTAATTTAAATATGCAAACTCATGATCCCATGGGGGAATTGGTGCCAATTTGATGTGAAAATTGGCCCTTTCCCAATTCCTAAGATGTAAACTTCAAATGTTGAAGAGATTGATCTACTTTGTTGATGTAGAATGAAGACTCCAAGCCAAAATCTACAAAAACCTAGCTATGACTCAAGGATAATGGATGAAATTCAAGAGATATTTGAGTATGGTAACTTTGCCTAGATTGTGGATGATGAAATGAGGATATGAGCTCTTTATTTATAGAATTCCAAGATGGATGAATGTCCAAATTTCAGCAATGTGGGACTAACATTCATCCAATGATATGATGCCACTTGTCAAGCTATGAATGGATGGAGGATGTGCAAGATTTGGGGTTTGTGCCAATAAATGCATAATTTTGAATTTCAAATTTGTTGAAATGACATGCAAGAGGGAAGGAAAAATGCAATAAATGCCACTTGGCTCAAGGCAAATGACATGTAAGATGAATTTATTGCCTTGTTGGATGTACATGTTGACTTGAAATTTTTGAATTCAAATTGAGAGAATATTTCAAAAGATGCCTTGTGAGGAAAATAGAGATTTAATAAATGAATTAAATCTATTTTCATGTGCAACTTGCATTATCTAGAGGATGGGACATGAGATGAGATTAAATTAATCAAGGGTTAATTAATTTAATGAGAGAGGTTAGATGATGTGACCTATTTGACTCAAATTTATGGATTTATTTAAATCAAATAAGAGAGGAATATGATAGAGGCTAATTAAATAAGGATTTTGATTTATTTAATTAAAAGGATGGTGTTAGATTAAATCAAATAAGGTTTTAATTTATTTAATTTAATGGATAGACTTTAGAGATTTAATCAAATAAATTGATTATTTAATTAAATAGGGATAATTAGATCGAGATGGATTGATTTAATTAACAAAGAGATGACTTGATTAGATAAAATGATTTATTTGAGATGAATATTGATGAATTTAATCAGATAGGAGAATTTGATTAAATGGTTAGACCGAGGGATGATTGAAGAAACGATGTTAGTAAGTCAAGATCCGGATACAATGTCAATCGGTATATTTTATGTGTCTTTGCCCCTCTTTGAAGCAATGCACTCGTTGTGTTGGTTCAAAGAATAAACGATCTTGATCAAAAAAAAAATTGATATTTAAAAACTTGCCCCACTGCTGCATGGCGAGAGAAAACATGCCATTATAATGCCCCCTCAAGAGATCAGACGAATTTTTTTAATTTTTTGGGTGATCTCGCAAAAAAAAGGTTGCAAAGAACCAGATAGGTCTAAAAGGGGTCCGGGAGGCTAAAAACGTGTCCAAACGCAATAAAATGATGAAAAACAAGCCTCAATTGGACAAAATTAGGTTCAGGGGTCCAAAACCCTAGTAGGACAGCTATTTAGGGTTAAAAACCCTAATTTTTAGGCTTAAAAGGGGACCAAGGGGTCACTTTCAAGTCATTTTCACACACCTCTGCTAGCAACCTTGAGATTTGAGCTCTGACTCTCCGGTGATATGGCTCAACGACAGCTTCCCCTACACATCACTGATCGAGTTCGAACATACCAGTGGCCACCTGGCATCGGGGCACCGGTATGTGACCCTTACCCAAGCTTCATTTTTTCATTTAATGGCTTAATTAATGCTTTAAAGGAGCGGCTCACCTCCAACGGTGCTATATAGCACCCCTCGGCATTCAAACTGCACCGCGCGGTGCTGTTTTACGCCGCAGCGGTGCAGTTCAAAGTTTAAAAACTCTAACGTTGGGCTCGGGCTCGGCGGGCTAATTTGGTAAAGTGTCCCGCGATGTCACTGAATAAATGAAAACTGCGATGCTGGAAGGGAAAGTGCGTCGCGGCGGCGCCATTTGGCTCTTTTTGGGCTCTAGCATCAGAGTTTGAGTAAAATCAAACTGCGACGTCATCACAAACTGTGCTGCTGGGAATGTTTTTGGAGCATTCAAATAGGAATTTTTTTTAAAAAATTGACACGCTGACCTTCCTTGATGCAGGATGCGGTAAGGGAGCTCTACTCTTGGGAGCACCGGTCGCGAGATTTGGCTAGCATCCTACAAGACTTGAGCAACTGGGACCAGGATCGACTGGGAGTTGCGGGATTATGGCACATTGCGTACGCGGCGCCCGTGTGCACTCACCTAGGGATGTTGTCAGCGCTAGCCGAGAGGTGGCACAGCGAGACGTCGTCATTTCATCTCCCCACTGGCGAGGCCACCGTCACTTTGGAGGACGTTTGGTGCATTTTACGATTGCCTATTCATGGCTGACGGGCGATCTTTGATATGGATGAGGGACGCGAGTCCTGCTTAAGAGTCCTCGCCACACGAGACATCATCTATTGTGAGGGACAGATTGAGCTAGAGCGATATAGGATCATATCACCTCCCTACCGCTGGGCAGTTGTAACCATCATTTCGGGTCTCGTTGCCCCAGACAGATGAGGGCGATATTTCAGTCCCAGCTGGGGGTATTGCTGGGAGCGAATTGTCTGAGACAGGCCAATTCGTTTCACATGGAGGCCTATTCTTCTAGCTTCACTTCACAAGGACCTACACAAGTATGTTTACATGGATGGAAGAGCGCTGGGGGCTAGGGTGACTTTACTTCACGTCTGGGCGTGGGAGCACATTTATGTGCTATGTCCACGTGTCATTCCAGTTCCTATGGGGGAAGAGGATGCCCTCGTGGCATGATATAGAGGCGGTGTGTCCTTTACACACACTGGTGAGCACAAGATCCCCTACTGGAGGTGGGTCCTGGACGAGATGCTAGTTTTTACTTGGCATCTATACCTTGGTCAGCCTGGATGGGCTGATGATGTTGATCAACTCTTTTATTGCCGCCAGGACAGATATATACAGGGGCGGGAGCATACCATGATCAAGAGGTACCTGCCAGGGCACGTACAGCGTCAGTTCAGAGATTCACAGGATTGGCCTGATGACGACTATGTAGTCGTCTTTGCTCGCAGCATGACACAGGTGTCATGGGGACATGGTATTCCTGCTTCAGAGGCAGTTGACAGCTTTAGGAACTTGGTAGCCCGACCATGGGCTTACGATCAGGGCTTGGCAGATCCAGGCACCACTCAAGCCTACAGGGGCTGGTTCTGACCTCCACTTCAGTTGACCATTCGAGATGAGGATCCAGATGTACGTAGAGTTAGAGGCAGAGGGTGAGGACCGAGGGTTGAGATTCGATAGGATCCACCAGTTGTGCCCCCACTCCTGCCAGGTCACGGAGATGTACATATGCAGGATCAACAGTAGGAGCCACCACGAGGCGAGGAACAGCCTCGGGTGCAGCCACATGTGCAGCCATAGGGACAGGAAAATAGTCAAGATGCGCTAATTGCACAGCTGTAGGCCCAAGTTCAGGCTGTGACAACTGAGAGAGATCAGGCGAGGGCTGAGAGAGAGCAGCTTAGAGCAGAGAGAGATCAGGCTGTGCAGCAGAGACAGGTTGTAGAGCTACAGGTAGCCACTGAGCTAGGCTGTAGGCAGTAGATAGAGAGTATGACAACCTCCTCCTCTCAGGGTATAGTGCCAATGCAATCTTACAAGGATGCCATCTAAGAGGCAGAGTACTACCGAAAATCCTATCACAAGGCCGTACCTAGAGCAGAGTGGGTCCCAGAGTATTCAGATTGGGCTAGCCAGAGACCACCAGAGGGTCACGGTGACAAGGGCGAGAGCAGCATTCACAGGGTTTGAGCTTGATCAAGAAGATACATAAATTTTGTGCCTTATGGGCTCACTTTTTATAGCCCAATGGACATTTTGTACCAATTGACATATATGTACAGTGATCTGATTTATTCTTTGTACTATGACAGTGACATTATTGATGATATATATGAGCCGATTTTGATGCAATGTATTGTGTTCTCCTTTATGCATGGATGGTTTATTTCTTTATGCTTTGCAGTAATGTCTTTATGGATGCATTTATTTCTAATGATGCATGCGTTATGATTATGACTAACAGATCTATATTATGTTAACCTATAATATGCAAATGTGATAGTTTATTTATGATAATGCAAATGCGATGGTCTATTTATGATAATGTAAATGCGATGGTCGTAATATGCTGCAAATGAAAAGGTGTTAATGCATAATGAGATGGTTCTATGAGATGCTTAGAATAACAAATGTTATTATCCTAAACGTAATAAATGATGATGTATGTGATGCAATGATATGTTAATGTGTAATGTAAAATGGTGAGATGATGTCCTTAATGTTATGCAAGTATGTATGCCTAATGAATTAAATGTTTATATACCTATTGATTATGCGAAAAATGATTATGAAATGTTTATGTAGATGCTATGCGATGATTTATATGATAGATGGTAATATGAAATGGTTATGAGATGCAAATGAGTGTTTATGCAATGATTGATATAATGGCATGAGGTGCAATGTAATGGGTAAAATGTACTGACATGGATGCACCTATTTATGAAGAATGTTTATGATAACCTATTTATATGATGATAAAAAAGCAATGCTTATGTTTTCTATATGATATGCTTATGCAATGCGTAAGTTTCCTATATGATATGTTTATGTGATATGCTAATGATTTGTGGATGCAGGATTGATGACGATGATGGTGATTGATGATCAACTGTCATAGTACCTTGTTAGTGCAGTTAGTAAGAAAAAAAGAAGTCATTTAAACAAGACACAAGATGATGCAAATGCAAATAATGATGATGATGATGATGATGATGATGATGATGATGATTACTTGCCGAGGAATTGGGATTTTCAAAGGGCCAAATTTTCTTATGTTTGATAACACACGTGGTACGATGCATCAAGGTATAGAAAACCAGGATGGCATTGTACCCAGTGAGATGAACTTTGACTTGACAAGCAGATAGGAGCATTCTTGTTCACACTTGACATACGGAAACCTTGCTAGGATGCACTTCAGTTTTAGACACCTCAGACCAAAACACGGAAAGGTAAACCTATCCATACAATAGTCAACAAGTTTCCCTAGACCTCTTCCATACATACCTAACAAAGCAAGTATTCGCCGAGGTTATATTACAAGAACGTCCAACAAGCATAGCAGACAAAAGATAATGATCGTTGCCCCATTCTTATTTCTCTAAATCCTCTGTTTTGGGATATCATCGAGACGTCCTTGGAATGAGTGCAAATAAGATAAGTCAAAATATAAAGACCAAGTAAACAAACAAATTGATGCTCTTCAATACCATTAACGGAAAAAGGATGTGTTTTCTAAGGATCAAAACTGAAACTTATTGCCAAATGATAATGCCCATTGTAGGAAGGATACATCCTAGGACATGTTAGTGGATGGCGGCACGTTATTTCATTTATCCAAAGTTTTCTAAGGGATGATTGATATGGGACCAATTCAGATGATGAGTTACCAATACAAAGAGATGACCAACTTGCTTACGCATTGACTTAGGCTTAAGACTTGACGTTTGGAGTTTTACTTTTAAATCTGCTAGACTTGTTTCTAACTGTTTCACCAAAGGTTGATGATGATGATCAATTTATTATGAGTGGTGTTTATGGCAGGTGCAAGCGAGATGAGGTGGATGGATTTTTTCAAATATTTGGATTTTTTTGATGTTTTTGCAATATTTTAAGGCTGTTTTTGGTATTTTTTCAAGATTTTACAAATGTTTTGATTTTCAAATTTTCCAATGTTTTTGGGGTTTTATGAGATTTTGACCAAGAGACTAACCTAAAGACCTATCCTAGGGGTCTCGAGGGCTGATCAACAGATGAGCCTTGCCTACGTTATATATGCAGAGACCATGTAGTTCGATTGACAACTTGACCGATTTACAGATGATGATATACATGATGAGATGTCAGCTTATTATGATGGACTCCTAAAGGACTGACCTAAATGTCTCGGGGATGATCAAGATCAACCTTGCCTACATTCAAGCTCGAGACCACGTAGTTCGACTGACAACTTGACTGATTTACAGATGATGATATACATGATGAGATGTCAGCTTATTATGACAGACTCCTAAAGGACTAACCTAAATGTCTCGGGGGATGATCAAAGATCAACCTTTCCTACGTTCAAGCTCAAAGACGACGTAGTTTGACAAGATGACCCTATTTTTTGACTTTTTGACAAACTTTTTGACTTATTTTTGGATTTTGATATGTTTTGATGTTTTTGGATTTTCTGATTTGAGGATGTTAAGATCATACACAAATCCGATCCGATGAGAATGTGCCCCCAGCGTGATGCAATAGACTACTTCGATAAAGGCAAGACAAACTGACCTTGAGGATGGGCTGAGTAGTACTAGGAGGGATCATGGTATGAACACAAGACCAAGCTATGGTGTGGATGTGAGTGGATGAGTGATGGATGGAGACCTGAATGCGATGGATGATGGAAGCGAAATGGATGGATGATGCAAAACAAGTTGTAAAGATCCTGGTGGATGGAGAGTGCTTATTTACACAAGGCGCCTGTTTGCCAGGTTTTCACCAAGGTACTTGCCCAAAGTGCCACCAAAGTGGTTTTCACTAGAGGATGATTTTTTGATCCTTTTTTTAATTTTTTTTGGATTTTTTGCTTTTTTTATTTTTTTGCTTGTCACCAAGACGCCTGTTTGCCAAGTTTTTGCCTAAGTAACCATTTTTTCATGACTTTTTCTATTTTTTTTTTTGGATTTTTGGTTCTATACCCTGAAATATTTAGGCATAAAACTTTTTGAGATGGGAGTTATTCATGGGCTCCTGCAGAGGTTCCCCTTCGGGTGTGGATAGCTGATATGCCCCTGATTTGTAACTTGTTGTTATGAAAAACGGTCCCAACCAATTGGGTTCAAACTTGCCTTTGTTACTTGGGTTTGGGACATTCTTCTGATTCTCTTTTAAGACTAGTTCTCTAACTTGGAACGTCCTGCTTCTGATTTTCTTATTGTAGCTTCGTTTGAGTCTATTCTGATAGACTTGCAAGTGATTTAAAGCATCTATCCATCTCTCATCCAGTAACTCCAGCTCATTTAGTCTTGATACCCAGTACTCTTCATCCATGATGAAGTTTTGCAGTGATATCCTAAGGGATGGGAGCTCGATCTCAATGGGGAGTACAACTTTTGATATGTAGACCAGGGAGAAGGGGGTGGCACCAGTGGGTGTGCGGATGCTGGTTCAATAAGCCCAGAGGGCGGGATTAAGTTGTAGATGCCAGTCACGACCTACGTCATTGACTACTTTCTTGAGGATTTTGATGATGGTTTTGTTTGTAGCTTCTGCCTGGCCATTGCCTTGGGGATAGTACGAGGTGGAGAAGTGATGTTGGATTTTGAATTTCTCACACAAGTCGCGAACCTCCTGGTTCTTGAATGGTGTCTCATTATCTTAGATAATGGCTTGTGGGACCCCGTAACGACAGATGAGATAGTTCAGGATGAATTTTGAGATCTGCTTCCCAGTTATATACATCATGGGTATGGCCTCCACCCACTTTGTGAAGTACTCAGTTGCAGTTATGATGAATTTGTGGCCATTGGATGAGGTGGGTGCAATTTTTCCAATGAGATCGAGTCCCCATTGTGAAAAGGGCCATGGTGTGATAATAGGATGAAGCTCTTTAGCTAGTGCATGGATGAGGTCCCCATGTTGCTGACATTGTAGACACCTTTTAGCATGATCATGTGCTTCTCTTTCCATTGTGGGCCAATAATACCCCATCCTCAGCAGTTTCTTTGCTATGGTCATTCCACTCAAGTGTGAACCACATATACCGTTGTGTACTTTAGTTAAAGCGGTTAATGCCCCCTCAACATTTAAGCAGCGTAGCAAGGTACCTTCTATGCTTCTACAGTATAAGGTATCACCTAGGATGACAAATTTGGATGCCTTTTTAACAAAGGTTCATTTTAGGTTTGATGGTAGGTCAGCAGGTATGACTCTTATTCGAAGATATGTGTAGATGTCATGGTACCAAGGATCACCGGGACCAACGATTTCGCACACGAATTCTAATTCTAGTACCTCAAATGCGGGAATGAGAAGCTGCTCAATCAAGAATTCATATTTTGGAACCTTGTGAGGGATGTTTAATAGGGATCCAATTGTTTCCATGGAATTTGCTGCTCTGTTGTTGGTTCTAGGAATCTGCTCAAATGTTATTTCAATGAAAGATTCTTTGAGAGTCTCCACCAATTTCTTGTATGGAGTGAGCTTATCATCCTTGGTCTGATATTCATTATTGACTTGATTTATGATCAACTGAGAGTCTCTGTAGACTTTGAGAGCTATGATGTTCCATTACACTGCTATCCTGAGACCTATAGTCAAAGCCTCGTATTCTGCAATGTTGTTAGTGCAAGGAAATGCTAGTTTGTATGACCTTGGTATGAAGTCCCCTTGTGGGGTGATGAAGAAGACACTAGCTCCTGATCCATGCTGTGTGTATGAGCCATCGAAGTATATTTTCTAGTGGTCAGCTACGTTGAGGTTAAAAATAGATTCATCTGGAAACTCTGAGACAAGGGGATTCTCAGAATAAATAGGTGCTTCTGCTAGTTGATCTGCAATAACCTAACCCTTAATGGCTTTCCGCTCTACATACTTGATGTCATACTCTGACAGTATCATCACCCATTTTTCCATTCTTCCTGTGAGCATTGCCTTTGATAAGAGATACTTGAGGGGGTCAATTTTGGTGATGAGCTTTATCTTGTGTGCCAACATGTAATGCCTGAATTTTTGTGATGCAAATACTACTGCGAGGCATGCTTTTTCGATGAATGAGTAGTTTAGCTCATGACTGACCATTGTTCTACTAATGTAGTAGATAGCCCTCTCTGTTTCGTTTTCATCATGCTGAGCTAGGAGAGCTCTAAGGGCTGTTGTTGTTGCTGATACATATAAGATTAATGGATTTCTTGGGATGGGTGGCATTAAAACTGGTGGTGTCAGTAGATATTCCTTGATTTAGTTGAATGCTTCTTCGCATTTGGTATCCCATTTGTACACTACCCCCTTGTGGAGTAGGTGAGAATATGGATTCTGCTTGTCTTCTAGTTGTGCTATGAATCGTCGGATGGATTGAAGTCTACCTTGGAGACCTCTCAGTTGCCTTAATGTTTTTGGTGCCTCCATCTCGAGGATTGCTTTCACTTTTGCCGGATCCACCTCAATACCCCTCATGGAGACTATGTATCCTAGAAATTTACCTGATTATACGCCAAAGACGCACTTCTTGGGATTTAGTCTAACTTTGTATTCCTCCAGTCTATCAAAGATAACACTTAGGGTTGTTATATGATCTTGTCTTTTTCTTGACCTAGCTAGAATGTCGTCGATATAGTCTTCGACTGTTTTATGAATCATGTTGTGCAATATCAATGTCATGGCCCTTTGATAGGTTTCTCCTACATTCTTTAGGCTGAATGGCATCATGTTCTAGCAGTAGGTCCCCCATGGACAAGTGAAAGTCGTCTTATGTTGATCTTCTTTTACTATCATGATCTGGTTGTATCCTGAAAATCTGTCCATTAGTGATAGCATCTCATGTTCTGTTGGCATGTCTACTATCATGTCAATGTTGGGAAGTGGGAAATCATCCTTTAGACATGCTTTCTTCAAATCTCTGAAGTCCGTGCAGATTCAAATGGCTTCATCAGGTTTTGAAACAGGTACCAAATTTGACACCCATTCTGGATAATCGATTGGTCAGATAAATCCTACATCTAACAACTTTTTGAGCTCCATTTTGACCAATAAGGCGATTTGAGGATGCATTTTCCAAAGCTTTTGTTTGACTGGCTTTGCTTCTAGATACACTACTAAGTGATGGACCACAGTCTCTGGATCAAACCCTGGCATGTCAGCATAACTCTATGCGAAGTTTATTTGTCTTTCCTTTAGGAAGGCTACTAGGAGTTCTTGCTCTTCTGATAATAGTGATTCCACATAGAATGTGATATGCGGGGTCTCCTCTGTTCCTAGGTTGACTGGATTGCATTTTTCGGCCAAGACTGTTGACTTTTCCTGATGAATAGCTCTTAAAGGAAGATTGAATCCTTCATCCTCGGGTGCCTCAGAGAGGTTTTTACCGTTGGATATGTCATTTCTTTTTACTTTTTTCTTGTTAGAGAGTGCCACCGTGTTATTTTCACTCAAGGACTTGGATATGATTCTTAGTTTCTCACTTTTGCGACTGAAGGATTCAATCATTTCCCCATAATAGGCATGTGTGTCCAACTCCATTATAAACCCTGCCTTATGATCTCCATCTGGAATGTTGTCCCGCAATCCCATGAATTTTGAGAGTGCCTCATCATTTTTGAATGTATCAACAATTGGTGGTCCTCGTTGGTCATAGTCGATCAGTTGGGGGTACACTAAACAGATCTCATGATTTGGATGGTCTGTTTCAAAGGAGAGGGTGCTAATCATACATAGGGTGGTGTCCTCAAATAACCTAGGTAGATTGGTCATGGTATCCTTGTCATCGCTACTAATATAGGCCTCAGTTATAAAGTTATGTATGTCTCTACCTGTGGATATTGGTGAGCGTACTTGTGCTAGTATTGGCTGAGGAGAAATATTAACTGTTCTAATTGAAGGACTTTGGCCACGTATGGTTATACTCAGAGGGGTACATCCAAGACCAAGATTTGTTATGGGTCATGTCTCTAGCATGATAGGTATTATGAGCCCATTGTCATTTTGTCCCAATCTTTGATTTTTGTCGTAGCCCATTAGAAGCATCATTTGTAGGCCCTTGCTTGTCTCATCCATTGGTAATTCAGGTATCGGTCTTTCATCTTGATACAACATGTGAGATATATTTGCTTCAATAACCTCCTAGCCAAGGTCTCCCTAGCTTGTGAATTCGGGATAGTCTTCAGGAGACGTTTGTGATGTGGAAACTTGATTTTCTTATGGGCGTTCCCGTGATCTAGGAGATTGTGGTAACTCTCCTATCACAAAAGCATTGTTAGGGAGTTTGTATCTTCCACAACCGTCCTCCTGGATTATGAGCTTGATATCGGAGATGGTGGGGATGGTGGGAGTGGCGGGTGTCTCTGTTGCAAAAGTGGATGCGAGAGTGGCGGGGTCGATGTATGGTGTGGATGGGCCCTCATCATTTTTTTGCACTTGGGGGATTTTGTAATACCTTGCTTCAAGATTTTTGCAATATGAAAATGGTTCGAGATCTCCATGGACAGTAACCTCTTGCCCATTATGTGTAAATTTCACACATTGGTGGAAGGTTGATGTTGCGACTTTCATCGCATGGATCCATGGGCGTCCCAAGAGGATATTATATGGCAAGTCAAGGTCCAAGACCTGACAAGTGGTTTGCATGAGAGTCGGCCCTACTTGAATAGGGAGTTTAATCATGCCCTGAGATACTCTTTCTTGGTCATCATATGCTCTTATCGTGATGCCCTTTCCTTTGTCAATGGAATCTTCTGATATTTTCAACTGCTTAATGAGGTTGAGAGAATAGATGTTCAAACCCGCACCTCCATCCACCAAGACCCTTTTGATTTTTCTCTTGTGTACAATGGCTTCCAAGTGAAGTGCACGATTGTGAGACAGTTGGGCGGGGAAATCTTGGTAAGAAAATGTAAGGAGATTAGGCGTTATGATATTTTTGACCATAGCTTGGAATTGCTCCGCATCGAGATCTGTGGGGACAGTGGATGAGGCTAAGGCTTCCTCAAGGATCTTTTTATGGGTTGATGAGATTTTTAACAACTCCATGATGGAGATGTGTGTTGGTGTTCTCTTGAGTTGGTCTAGGACATTGTAGCCATTATGAATAGATCTAGATGAAGGGACTCTATTTGGTTGGGATGATCTTGCGATGGTGACTTTGCCACCTCTTGTGGTGACTCCACAATCCTCGGCATGGGCGCCTTTGATAGTGATGACCATGCAGTCTTCATTTACGGAGGCAACGACTGTTTCATACACATGATTTACATTACCCTTCCCTTTATCATTTGTATTCCATTTCTTGCCATGATTCAACATCGGATTCGTGTAGATTTAAGATCTTGATTTCCCATAGGTTGTTCCACGTTTATGATTTTCTTATCGATGAGATCTTGGATGATGTTTTTGAGTCTCATGCAGCTGTTTGTGGTATGACCTTTGATTTTATGAAATTCACAAAGTTGATTCTCGTTATACCAAGGAGGTTTGACATCGGGTTCTTGGTAGTTCTCGAATGTAGGAGGCTTGATGAGTTTTTCGTCGATCAACTTTTTCATTATGTCCCCAAGTGGTTCCCCTAAAATGGTGTATTTTTGTTTAGGATAACTTTCATGTTGGGGTGGTCCTCTTTGGTCATTGAGATTATTGATGGTTGGATTATTGTTGGGTTGGTGTGTTGTGTGATGGTGGTTTTGGTGTTGAATTTGGATTTGCGGTGCAGGTGTATTTTGGTGAGGACCACTAATGACCACCTTGGCATCGACGATACCATCATTAGTAACGTTTTTGTTTGTTGCCCACGTGTGAGGTTTTTCATTGTAATTGGATGGTGGGCGGTTATTTTGTTGTTCGTGGTATGATGTTGATTTTGTGGGTTGAGTCATAAGGGCTCTTTCGATGCTAAGCACTTTGGAGATCAATTAATCATATGAGGTGATACCTTGAACCTTGAGATGAAATGCCAAGTGGCCTTCAAGGTTGGCTATGATGGTGAAAACTTGTTGTTCTTCTGGCATGGTCCACTTGCTCCTATTGGCCTTGGATCACCGTCATTGTAGGAACGAGGCGAATGATTCACCCTTTCCTTGTTTTAGAGCTGAGAGTTCTTCGAGACTAACATCCATTGCAATTTTGCATGCATATTTTTTAATGAATGCATCCCTAATTTCTTGGAATGTTCTAATTCCTTAAGGTAAGTGAGAGAACCATTCTATAGTGTGGCCTGCCAAGCTCCTAGAAAATAGCCTCATTAGATAAGTATCATCATATGCGACCTCCATGCAATGAACCTGAAATTCCCTAATGTGATCTTCAGGGTTTCCCATCCCTCGATATTTGTCAAATTTGGGGATTTCAAATCCCTTGGGGAATGGTTTCATTATCAAGCTCCTATCAAATGAATAGGGACACAAGTTGCTTGGCATTTTCGTTGTTCTCCCTGATTGAAGGTCAAGCACTTGTTGCGAGAGCAACCTGTGTTGTGTCATCACATCATTTTGGGGATCAAGGGGTGGGATGAAAGTGTTTTGGGGTGTTTCAATCGTGGGTTGGATGGGTGGGTAGGTCGGTGTGTTGTTCGATGGTATCTGTATGTTCTGGCGAGTGAGGTAGGCTTCCACCTAATTTTGTATGAACAATGCTTGTTGTTGATCTTATTGTTGTTGCACTAAGATTTGTGCTTATTGTTGCGCTTGTTGTTGTGCTTGTTGTTGTTCCAACAATACTTGCTATTGGGCTGCCAATTCTGCTACTTCTTGTTGTTCTTGGTATTGCTTTAATGCTTGTTGATATGCCTGCAATTGTGCTGCTTGTCTTTGTGCATTGAGTTGTGCTTGATATTGGGCTTGCGCTTGAGCTTGTGTTGCTTGTTGTTGCAATAAAAGTTGTGCTTGAGTGGCCCTTTGTGCTTGTGATGTTTGTGTGGATTGGGCGGCTTATTGTTGTTGTTGTTGTTCTAATAAAACTTGGGCTTGTTGTGCTTGTAATGCGGCTTGTGCAGCTTGGGCAGCCTGTGCAGCTTGAGCAGCTTGTTGAGTAGCTAATTGTTCAACTTTTTTTTTTTGAACTTGTTGGTATCCTCTTTGGAAAGCAGCTTGCAATGTTGCGTCGTATTGGCTTGATGTGGTGGAAGTTGGTGGTGGTGGATTTGGAATGGTGTTTGTGGTGAGTGATAATGTCATGTTGATATTTTGAGTGGTGGATGATGGTATTGGTGTGGTGGTTGGTCCTATGCTTTGCAATGTTAGAAGAGTATTTGATGGTGTTGCCATTGCTTGTGTATTCATTATTTGTTGTTGCGATATCAACTACAAATTTTGGGTGTTTGGTGTAATGCCTTGATTGATGGTTGGGATATAGGTTTGATTGATACTTGGTAGGGGAGGAAGCCCTAAACCAAGGAGCGGTGCAGATGATAATGACAATGGTGGGAGAGGTGGAAATGTAAGGGGTGTGAGTTGTTGCGAAAATGTTGTGGTGTCGAATATGCCCCCTGGTCAGAACATGTCTCCCTCTTCTTGTGAATTTGTGAGGAGAGGGGTTTGAGGTGTTGCGTGAAAAAATGATGATGATGGATCATGATGGAAGGTGAGAGGAACATTTTTGTGTAATGGGTTTTGGCGTATGCTTTGTTCCAAAGTGGTGTTTGCATCCAAATTTTGATTATTAACAAAGGGGTGTGTTTGAATTGCATTGAGAAATGCACTTCCCTTATTAACATTGGGTTGGGTTGGAGCAAACGATGTTGTAATTTGCAGAATGTTTTGCGTGATGTTTTGAGATGGGGGTGTAGATGAGATGGGAATGGTGGATGAGATTGGCGGAAAAGATGCTTCTACTATGGTACTCACATCAAAATCCAAAGGTAACTTGGCACCTTGTTTTGCTAGCTCAAGTATGTATAACAAAGGGTTAAGTCTCATCATGATGTTGATGATTCTATGGTTGTCTGGATTTTGGAGCATTTCAGTCATTTCTTCGTGAGACATTCCAAAAGTAAGGTCCTCTCCTTGGTTTTTCTTCTTGCGGATTTTGCGATGATGAGAGGGTCAATGGATTACTTGATTCAGCGGGATTCATTTTTGTGTTTGTTTGGCTAAGATCGCTTGAAGCGGGTGTTTCTTAGTTGGCTTCCATACTCTTCTTGTATTGAGATCTAGTTAGAACCATAAAACAAGGATCAATCTTCGAGAATATGGGAGATGAATCTCTTGATTCTTTGGATCGATCTTTATTTTATGCCCCAAAGTAGAAAGTTTTAGGATGCCTTGAGGATCAAAGGTGATGATATGATGATGATGTTAGGGATGGATGATATGGATTTTTTTGTCTTTTGATAAATCTTATATGAGATACTAGGCTTTTAGGACTTGCGGATTTTGATTTTGATTTGTTTTTGGATTTGAGATTTTGTCCTTGATTTTGATTTTAATTTTGATTTTGATTTTGAACAAAAAGACCCTAAGATGTTGGATGATGATCTAAGGGATAGCTTTGTTCAAAGGATGATGATTTGAATATGTGTGAGGAGAAGGATGCATCTACCCACACCTATTCAAACGCGATGATCATTTTGCTAAGTATATGAAGAAGGATTCATCTACATATACTCAGCTAGACAAGATGATTTTGATAACTTTGACTAAGTATATGCAAAAGGATGCATCTACACATGCCTAGCCAAAGATGTTTTTGATAATGTTTTCAAGGATTTAGTCTCAATGATTTTGATGATTTTGATTTTGCCAAAAAAATCCTAGTAGTTAAGGATGATTTCAAGATTTTCCCAAAAGGTGACTGTGAGATGATGTTGTTTTCATATTTTGGAGGATGGATGAAAAATATTTTGATATGTTTTGATCCTAAGGTGAACCTAAAAGGTACACTTTTTTTGCCTAGACCTAGGTATTGAAGAGCATGAAAATGCTTCCTAAAGACCTTTGTAACCAAGAAATGATTTCATTTGAACATTCATTTTCGGATTTCCAACCAATGATTTTTTGCTTTTGGGGTTGTGAGTCTTCAACACATATGAAAGTTCATTTTTCTTAGCTTTGCTTAATGTCTTTATTTTACCAAAAACACTTTCTTCAATTAGGTTTTCAAACTAAGATGTCCAATGTTTTAATTTCTTTAAACCCCACAAGATATGTTATGTGGAAATTCAATGAACTTAAGGCAAGGGTTTTCCTATTGTTTACTTAAGGAGACAAATCGAGATATAATCCAATGTTTAGAAACCTCTAAGGATGAATCCCAAGAGAAAGCAATAACATATGGATTGATTCAATTGTATTTGTCTTCAAAAGGGTTGAAATTTGGATGAGGTTCAAGTGTTTGTTTCCATGATGTTTTCGATCAAGCAATGCATTTTGTAACCCAAGAATAAGTACAATCCTATGGATGTGTAAGACAATATTTGTTGGATTCCCACTTGGACAAGTCCAGCTATGCTTATCTCTAGCGAATGGTTAGATGCTTGACCCCACTGGCTCCCCTCCACGACACTCACTTATACGGGGCAGCCAAGCATCAACACCCATGAAACTCCCATGGCATGTTTTCCATTTCTACTAGAAGACTATAAAAGTGTGGGGTGGCTTGAGAATGACCGTTCTTGCACCAACAAATAGATTAAAGGATTTTGGAAAATTCTAGCACATGGGTTTTAGTAAGGACTTTTTGTTCGTGGCATACAACAAGATTCCCCTTTCGGATCCATCTTATCAAAATCAACTGTGTGATATTGGCGTTTCTTCCAATATCCACATTTATATCCCGGTTGAAAATAGTCTTGGCTTTAGAGTGTTACCGGTTGAGTCGTTCCCTTGGGTGAGTACTTTTTCCCCAACACAGGCCCTCTAGGATAAACAAAAGCAAATGAAGAACAATATTCGTAATTCGATCAATCCTTGATGGCCACAAGGAGAGAGAATATATGCAACAATGCCCCCACTCACACTCGCACAAGATGTTCGATTTTAAACCCAAATCGAAGTGTGGAGGTGATTGCTTTGTCTCACCCTAAAATCATGAAAAATGCCTTTTGATTCTCAAGATCACTATAAAGCGCGAGAGAAGTGCATACGTCCTTTTTCAATGGCTTTAATTTAAGTAAGCCCTCACAAAAAACAAAGCTACACTTGTTCTTTTTAAATCCACAAAACAAGATATGAGTTATTTTTAAGCACCAAATGACAAGTGAGGCATTTTGTTCAATTGTTAATCCAATAAACAAAATCTAGTAAGTTGTGATCCTAAAGTTCGTTTTAGCCCTTTGCAAGAAATAAACAAAAAGATTCTTTTTAAACCCAAAGGAAGTTAGTATCCTAAGAAAGAAGTGCTAATAATTCCTTGAAGAAGTGTTAAACAAACACTAAAGTGTTTAAAAACACTTTGATTGCACGAAATATCATCATTATGCTCCTCCTTCCTTTGTTTTCGATTTCCAACCTACAAGTGAGAAAAACCAATTAGATTTTGGAAAATACAGAAGTTAAAAACTAGAAAATAGAATATAAATTAATCATAAATCAAAAGCATGTGCTAAAATCAAATTTTCCCTTTTTACTGTCTCCCAGTGGTGCTACTCGTAATGGTGTCACAGTTTGGTTTCTGAGTGGTGCCCTCACAGCACTGCTTACTAGTCAGTGTTGCTTTGTGTCAGGACAGAGAGCTCAACTGCGTCGCGATTTTTGCCCAGCGTCGCAGTTTCCCTCTAGCATTGCGATTTTTAAAATTTGAAAATTCCTACAAGTCAACGAGTCCAGCGTCGCAGTTTGTGTTTTAAGCGGTGCCATATAGCGACGCTAAGAAGTCAACAGTGCCAAAACAGCGATGCTAAGCTCCCAACGTTGGAATTTCCTGTGTGTGAATGAAAATGCAGAATTTTTAAGAAAAGATGAGAAAAAATGATTTCATGCCCTCCTTCTGGCGCCAAATGTGCGAACCCCAACCTTGGTACCTACAAAACAACAAGAATAAACACCTCAAGTTAGATATTGCAAGCCAAAACAAGGATTCCCCATGAAATCCATTTACAAATTCAAAATAGGAAAGAAAACAATGAAGAACACAATATAAATGACAAACTAGATTGAATCCTAATTTAAATATGCAAACTCATGATCCCATGGGGGAATTGGTGCCAATTTGATGTGAAAATTGGCCCTTTCCCAATTTCAAAGATGCAAACTTTGAATGTTGAAGAGATTGATCCACTTTGTTGATGTAGAATGAAGACTCCAAGCCAAAATCTGCAAAAACCTAGCTATGACTCAAGGATAATGGATGAAATTCAAGAGATATTTGAGCATGGTAACTTTGCCTAGATTATGGATGATGAAATGAGGATATAAGCTCTTTATTTATAGAATTTCAAGATGGATGAATGCCCAAATTTGAGCAATGTGGGACTAACATTCATCCAATGATATGATGCCACTTGTCAAGCTATGAATGGATGGAGGATGTGCAAGATTTGGGGTTTGTGCCAATAAATGCATAACTTTGAATTTCAAATTTGTTGAAATGACATACAAGAGGGAAGGGAAAATGCAATAAATGCCACTTGGCTCAAGGCAAATGACATGTAAGATGAATTTATTGCCTTGTTGGATGTACATGTTGACTTGAAATTTTTGAATTCAAATTGAGAGAATATTCCAAAAGATGCCTTGTGAGGAAAATAGAGATTTAATAAATGAATTAAATCTATTTTCATGTGCAACTTGCATTATCTAGAGGATGTGACATGAGATGAGATTAAATTAATCAAGGGTTAATTAATTTAATGAGGAGTTAGATGATGTGACCTATTTGACTCAAATTTATGGATTTATTTAAATCAAATAAGAGAGGAATATGATAGAGGCTAATTAAATAAGGATTTTGATTTATTTAATTAAAAGGGATGGTGTTAGATTAAATCAAATAAGGTTTTAATTTATTTAATTTAATGGATAGACTTTAGAGATTTAATCAAATAAATTAATTATTTAATTAAATAGGGATAATTAGATCAGATGGATTGATTTAATTAACAAAAGAGATGACTTGATTAGATAAAATGATTTATTTATTCAAGAGACGAATATTGATGAATTTAATCAGATAGGGGAATTTGATTAAATGGTTAGACCAAGGGATGATTCAGGAAGAAACGATGTTAGTAAGTCAGGATCAGATTCACAATGTCAATCAATATATTTTACGTGTCTACATATTTAATGATGAAATGCAATGCATGTGAGATGGTCAGTGTTTCCTATATGTTATGATATGACATGCATTATGTTGATGGTTTGTGGATGCAGGACAGATGCAATGGCTATGATTTTTGATTAATTGTCATGGTACCATGTTAGCGTGGAAAGAAAATAGAAGAAAGTAAGAGACTCCAACAAGTCAAAAGATGATGATGATGATGGTTTACTTACCAATGATTGGGATTTTAAAAGGACCATTTACCTTATGTTCGATAATAAACATAGGAACAATGCATCAAGGTATAAAGGACCAGGATGGCGTTACACCTAGTGTGATGGACTTTAACTTGACAATAAGATAAGAGTACTCCTATTCACACCTAACACACGAAAACCTATTCAAAATGTAGTTCAGATATTCCAAACATCTCAGACCAAAACATAGAAAAGAAATCTTTCCTATATGGTCAACAAGACAACTAGAACATCCTCCCTACACCTAAACAAAGCACGTATGACCAAGGTTATATTACAAAAATATCCCACAAGCATAGTAGATAAAAAGATAATGATAATTGCCCCATTTCTTTCTCTCTAAATCCATTTGTTTGGGACATCATTGAGAGGTCATTGAAATGAGCGCAAAAAGATAAGTCAAAAGACAAAGATAAAGCACACAAACAAGCTAACATTCTTCAATACCGCTAGCCAAGACTAAACTATGGTGATGCCTGATGATGATGTCCATTGTAGGAAGGATGCATCCTAGGACATGATGTTATCAGATGATTGATTTGGGACTAATTGGATGATAAGCTATTGACACAAAGAGTTGACCAACTTATTTATGTACTAACCTAGACTTGAGACCTTGACGTTTGAGTTTTCACTTTTAACCTGCTAGACTTGTTTCCGACTGTTTCACCAAAGGTTTAGGGTGACGATGATTTATTATGAGTGATGTTTTATTGCGGGTGAAAGCGAGATGGGGATGAATGGATTTTTCAAATATTTAGATATTTTTTTTATGTTTTTGAAATGTTTTGAGGCTATTTTTGGTATTTTCAAGATTTTACAAATGTTTTTATTTTCAAATTTTCAAATGTTTTTGGTGTTTTCTGAGATTTTGACCAAAAGACTAACCTAACAACCTATCCTAGGGGCCTCGGGGGCTCATCAACAGATTATCCTTGCCTACGTTATACACACAAAGACCATGTAGTTCGACTGACACAGACTTGATTATTGATGAGATATGAACATATGGATTGTCAGTTTATTATGATGGAATCCTAAAGGACTAATCTAAGTGTCTTGCAGGATGATCAAATATCAACCTTGCCTACATTCAAAGCTTAGAGACAATGTAGTTTGACAAGACAACTCTATTTTTTGACTTTTTGACTGACTTTTGACCTATTTTTGGATTTTGATATGTTTTGAATGTTTTTTGGATTTTTGGTTTTATGAATGTTTTTGGATTTTCTGATTTTTTGATGTTTTTGGATTTTCTAATTTTATGAAGACTTCCAAAATATACATAAATCCGATCTAAAGAGAACATGCCCCCAACGTGATGCAATAAACTACTCTAATAAAGGCAAGACAAACTGACCTTGAGAATGGGCTGAGTAGTACTAGGAGGGATCATGACATGAACACAGTACCAAGCTATGATGCAAATATGGATGAGGGATGGATGGAGATAAATGGATGATGGAAGTGTGATGGATGGGTGATGCGGAATGAGTCATGGAGATCCTGGTGGATGGAAAATGTTTATTTACACAAAGCGCCTATTTGCCAAGTTTTTGCCAAGGTACTTGCCCAAAGCGCCACCAAAGTGGTTTTCACTAGAGGACGATTTTTTTCTCTTTACTATTTTTAATCCTTTTTCTGATTTTTGGATTTCTTGCTTCTTCTTCTTTTTGTCACCAAGACACCTGTTTGCCAAGTTTTCATCAAGGTGACCATTTTTTTAGGACATTTTCTAATTTTTTTGTATTTTTTCGGTTTTACACCTTGCAAGATTAGGCATAAAACTTTTTGAGATGGGAGTTGTTCATGGGCTCCTACAAAGGCTCGTCTTCCAGTGTTGATAACTAATATTCCCCTGACTTGTAGCTTGTTGTGATGACGAATGGTCCCAACCAATTGGGTTTAAACTTTCCCTTATCGTCTGGATTTGGGACATTCTTCTGATTTTCCTTGAGAACAAGTTCTCCTACCTAGAAGCTCCGACTTTTGAACTTCTTGTTATAACTCTACTTGAGTCGATTCTGGTACACTTGCAAATGGTTTAAGGCATCCATACGCCACTCATCCAATAGCTCTAGCTCATTCAGTCGTGATACTCAATATTTTTCATCTATGATGAGATTTTGCAGTGATATTCTCAGTGATGGGAGCTCGATCTTGATGGGTAATATGGCTTCTAATCCATAGACGAAGGAGAAGGGGGTGGCACCTGTTGGTGTGCAAATAATTGTTCTATAGGCCCATTAGGCGGGATTTAGTTAGAGATTCCAATTACGACCAACTTCATTGATCGTCTTATTGAGGATTTTTAGGATGGTCTTATTTGTAGCCTCAACTTGGTCATTGCCTTGGGGATAACACAGAGTGGAAAAGTGATGTTGGGTTTTGAACTTGTGGCATAGGTCACAGACATCCTAATTCTTGAAAGGTGTCCCATTATCTGAGATAATGGCTTGAGGGACACCATAACGACAAATTTAGTTCAAGATGAACTTTGATAGCTACTTTTGATATCACAAAATCAAGTAGCGCTCGTTCCACAAATAACCCCCTATGAAACTTGTTTGTTTCCTAGGTTCGTGAAGTTCAAGCACGCAAAATGAGATATTTTTCAATCCACCTCGAAGTACATTATAAAGCTTCAAATAGTTAGTTTGAGCATCCCCTATGTTCACCTCGCGAAGACCTTCAAAACGAGTACCTTCGCAGGCTCTCACTGTTGATACTTAGCAATTATAATTGTGAAAAGTGCAGTTGTCTTCAAAAACAATGCTTTACTTCTTTTTGAAAATTTCAATAAGTGTCAAAAGTGCAAGGGAGCTAAAAATCAGTGCCCCTGCACTTAAGTGATTTTGTTTTGATGCAAAGGCGCTGATTTTTAGTGCCCTTGCATTTTTCTTCCTGACTTAGTCATTTTTTACTAAGGCGTCGTTTTTCTCCTCTTTTGCACATTTCACTGAAAGTGCCTTAAATCATGCCTCATTTAAATGGGTGACTTGAGTTTACTTTTTAACACTTGGAGATCATTTAAAAGTTATTTTATGTTTCTTATTCATAATTTTTGGTCTACAACCTCCGTTTCTTTTGCTGCACGAACTCCTCTTTTTCTCTAAAACACGTTTTTGGAGATCTCATGCAATTTCGAGTTTGATTTCTTGTGGTTTTCAAGTATGTTTCATTTTTCTTCCTTAATGTGATCTTTTCATATCTGGTTATTCATTTCAAAATTTGGAAACATGTCTTTGAAATCTCCTTCATACGTTTTTCTCTTACCCTTTTGTTTCCAAAGCTTTCATACTTGTGCGTAGGTTTTATATCTTGGCAGAAACGTGTTTTTGTTTGTTAGATGAGATATTGAGGTCTCCATGATCCATTGACATTTTCTTCTCTTTCCTTAATGTGTGTTTATCTAGTTTTTTGTTTTGCCCTGCATTTTTAAAATGCGTTATGCTTTCTTTTATTGATTGCTATCAATTTTTTTTGTCTTTGTTTTATTTTCATAATAAGAAATGTGAGGGTTTTTGAAAGATTTTGAGCTCTTGAGTAAAACTCTTATTTTTGAGAATACCATGGCATAGAAATGTAGATTCATTATGTCAAAATGTGTTTCAGATGTTGGCATCAAAATGTTCGCATTTTCAAGTTTCAAGTGGCATTTTTCAAATGTCATTTATCTCCATTTTCCAAGGCGTTGAGATTCTACATTTTTACACTTGTAAACACTGACATTTTCATCTATCTCCATTTGGCAATGGCGCTAAAATTATATACCGTTACATTCAAAATTATGAACTTCAAAAAGTGAATGTCAGGGCATTGATTTTCAGTGCCTTGACACCTCAAAAAAGTTTCAACTCCCCAAGTGCAGAGGTGTTGTTTTTCAATGCCTCTACACCAAAGTCATTTTACCCACAAATGCAGAGGCACTGATTTTTAGCGCCACTACAGTTTTAACTGATTTTTCTCATAAACACTCCAAATCTTCCCAACTTCGCTTTGAACTTCATTTTTTCCACTTCATGCATCATTTTTCGTGCTTCATCACACATTTCATGCTTGCTCAACATTGTTGCTTGCTTCATGCATCCTAATGCTATTTTCTAACTAATGTTTGTGGATTCCACATCTTGCAGTTTCTTTTCAAATCTCATTAAAAGATCCTCATAGTTGTTGCTTGTTGATTCAATTGCTCTCAAATGACTATCGAGAAACCTCCATCATCTTCAAGGGCTAAAAAAAAATGAAGTACAAATATCAAGGTGTTTATCCGCCAACAGTGGTGGTCTCCAAGGTAGATGAGATAAAAGACATAGAGGTCGGTCAACAAGACCTAGTTGATTTTGCAAAAAGAAACGAGAAGCCACTGGAAGATTCTCTAAGAGCAATCGTACACAATAATCTGCATTTGGTGTCTATGTTCCCTACCTCTGCACATAATACAAAATTTGTCCTTCAAGTTGCATCCCATTACATCAGGGAAAGTAGAAGTGAGATTGACTATTTTGGGCATGAGATATTAAGACTTGACCTTGACTTATTTGATATTGTTTTCAGAGTTCTACAGATGGAGAAGTACATTGAAATCTCAATACAACAAGCACAGGAGGTCTATGACATAGATCCTGGCAAGGCTAAAAACCTGATAAATAGTCAATGGTTGAAGAAAACTAGGAAAATTGTTTCCAGATGGCCAAAGGGACTTCCACGAAGTGACTTCAAGGAAGATGTCAGAGATATGATCATACTTTTGAGTAGAGTAAAGGGGTTTCCTGAATCATCTCATTTTCATGACTGGATGTATGAATACATCAGAATCATAAGAAGACAAAAAGTTCACATTGATTGGGGCAAACAGATTAGTAATGAAATGCATGAAGAACTAATCAATGTGTCATCCACATTGAAGTTCTATATGACTTCTTACCTGGTGTATGTTGCAGTTGTGATGAGGCAATTTCCAGGTCTATCTACAAGAGGGAATAGGCACACCGTACCTATGTACAAATTTTCTATCAACTAGAGCTGAAAGAAAGCTTTCATCATTTTAGGAGGGTTACTGATACTTTCTTCACACCTTTTCTTTTCAGCTTTAATCCGACTCTCAAAAGGAAGAGGGTATCTGATGAGGCCTACAAAGTGGTATGTAAAGTTGGATGCATTTATCTACAATTCCCAACTTTTACTTATTTAAGAGTAGGGTGCTACATTGGTTGCCCTTACATGTTGCCCAGATACCCCTCAGACAAGTGGATTCTCATGGAGATGTGCATATAACTGATTTTAGTGCACAAAGAATGGAGAAAGATTCACAAGCTGGGATTCAAGTTCCCACTGACAATCAGTAGGTATACCATCAAGATTGCACAAAAGGCCAAATTAGTCTATGCAAAAATGTAGGTCATGACAATCAGGACCTATAGATACAGGTTTGATTTTGATTACAGAGATGTCAAGAAGAAGTTGTAAAAGCGTCATCAACACAGGTACCGTTTTGAGGACATATGGGATGATTGCAGAGATGAGGAGGCCAATCATAAGATGGATTATTACAAGATAACCGTATAGTAGATCAGAGATCTTGGTGTTTCTGACCTACTAGAGGCTTTCACAGATCCTTGTGACATCATGAACGTTGTCTTCAATGAACAAGAAACAACCAAGAGGCCATTTCCTGCAATTCAATGGTCCAAAAAAGAAAGTGTTAGCATCAGTGAAAGATTGGCACCAATTTTGTCTAACACTATAAAGTGGCTACACAAGCACAAATTTGAGATGAAAACTTTCAAAACAAATTATGAGGGAGAAGAATCCGAAGTAGAAGCCAACTGACAACAAGAACTCTGCATGAAAGATAAATCTGCGGCTCTTCCCACTTCTTCAGGAAGAGGCCTGAGGACCAAGTTCACTATCGGCAAGGACACATAGACCGTCCTAGAAGGAGAAACTACAAAATATGAACCATATCACTCCAAAGGAAAAGGGGTTGTTTCCAAAGAGATAGATTTAGATGAAGAAGGAAATTCCAGTGATCAATCCGCTAAAGAAGAAGTTTCAGCAAAAGTAGACTCTAATGAAAAAGAAGATTCTGAAGATGAACAAGAGTTTGAAGGTGATTTTGAAGGTGAACTAGAGTTAGAAGGACAAGAGGATGATCAACAGGAACTAGGGCATGATGAAGAAAGAACTATGTCTCCATCTGAGAATGTAGTTGAAGAACTTCCCAGTTCATCATCACCTGTAATTTAAAATGTTCCTCATACACCTCCAAATTCAAACACTCCTCAACCACCTGTTCCTACATCACCTATTCCCACCATTGTCATACCTGCAGTAGATGTTTCACCTACCCCTGCAACATCAACCATACTTGATACTCCTTCAGTGACAAGTATACACATGGTTGATATTTTATCCAACCCTCCATCATCGCCATCATATGATATCACTTTAGAGATTGATTTTAATCTATTCATGAATGAATCCATGCCTGATCAACTCAATGTGCCAACTACAAAAGCAATTATGACAAACATTGCACCCATTGTCAGAAAACCAGTTGTTACTTCAGAAGTCATGGTGACAACATAGTTGACGGTTAATCCAGAAGATTGTACCTCCTATCTTCCCCCTTAGTTGATATCTCAAGTGTCAAAGCGAAATAAACAAATGATTTCTCTAAAAGAACTTGACCTTGAAGAGATAGTCCCTCCAAAAGCTAAAGGGAAGAAAAATGAAAAAGTGTATTTACAGATGAATATTGACAAAACTAGTCATAAATATGCAGAAATTGGCATACCATCTCATGAAGAAGGAGATGTCAACAAGGAGGATTACACAGTGACAAGGGTCTAGCTTGGCAAGGTTACAAATGAAAGTGCAAAAGCAAATGCATAGGTGACTTTGGATATACTAGCTAGGAGACTGGATAAAATGGAGCAAGCTCGAAACATGTACAAATACAGGGCATAGCATTGTGCCACTGTTGTGAGGAGACTTGCAAGATCTACAAGTAATGCACAATCATTAGCAATGGTAAGTGTTGAGGACCCAGCTGTCAAGAAAGCTGAGAAGTTTTCCTCCAAAGGAAGGGTGTTGTATGATTTCATCAAAAAGATCATAGAACACGGTTCTCAAATTATAATTGTTGGAGATGAAAAAGCTACTCTGATAGCCAAGCTCAAAACAGAGCTTCATAAGGAGGAGAGTGTACTTTCCCAAGAGCACAAAGAAATGGAAAAATTCCTGTTGTGGTGGTCACAAATGAAATAGGCAAAGCTCAGTAAATTGGTGGAAGCGGGGGTGATTCCCGACAAAGGAAAATACATAGAGGTAAGAGAATCTTTGAAGCACCGTATTCATGTGTTTGAGTCTCTTACAAAAGATCCACACCAAGTATAGGAAAATGTTGAAGGACATTGTTTCATTCTTGAAAGAGGAATCAAGGAGTTACTAGGGTAGCTTCTTGAAGAGAATTGTATCTTCTTGCCAACCACTAAACTATCCCAGATCTTTAGAGAAGCCATCATGAAGTTGGTTAACAGTGTTGACTTTTCAGAAGCCTCTCTGGATGTCATTTGTGATACAAGGCTTACACTGGATAACCTTAAAACACATCTTGATAGGTGCAAAAAGGTTCACTCATCTTCCATGAGATCGATCACGAGGATTCACACCATTATGGATTACACCATTGGTCTAGATGAGAAGTTCACGTAGGAATTTAGGAAGAAGTATGAAGACTTCCGCACCCAAGCAAGGAACCATGAAGATTCCTGATTTCCAAGTGTTAAACTTTGTAATGCTTTTCATTATGCATCTTGTAAATAGTTTTTGACATCTTAAATGTCTTTTCTCAAAATGTAATTGCACCAAAATCTGAGATGTACTTTCTTGAAGACAAATTACACTTTGACTTTGGTCAAAGTTAGGTGAGATTTTCCTTAATTAGCTCACCTAACTTTCCTAATTTTACTCCTTTGATTTCCTAGATTCACTCATCCCTCTCCTCTATATATATGAGGTATTTCTATTGTATTGTGGATCTTTTATCTCTAGCAACAAAGTGTTGCTCATTTTTCAACAAATGTATGAAACTTTGTGTTCAACTTTGTGAATCTAAATCTTATCAATAAAGAAGGAAGTTGCATACCAAACTTTGCATTGGATCAATCATCTTTTGAAGTTGATTAAGATTTGTGGTGATTAGTGTGTGAGATCTAAGGGCTTCAATTAAATATATGTGAACTTTGTGTTACATTCTTTACTTTGAATTTAAGTTTATGTTTGAGTGACTTTTGGTGAATAAACTGCAAGACTTTGTGCTTACATTTGTTCGTGCTATTCGTGGAACTATTTTGGTGGTTAAACTGCAAGACTTTGTGCTTGCATTTGTTCACGTTGTTCGTGAAACTTAGTGTTGATGTATCTAGAAGACTTTGCGCTTCTAATATAACACTTGTTGTGTATCTCAAGGATCTACTATTGGAAAGTTATGGAATGACTTTGTGCCTTCATAAAATTTCCTTTCTCCTTTTTATTTTTATTGTTATCGTGTTGGTATCTCTATGCTTTGCTTTGTCAAGATAGAGATATTGGAATTATTGCTTTGTCTTTAGTTTGAAGTTGTACCAAATCAGAACTACCGACCATGGAGCATTGTAAAACATCTTCTCTGAAAAAAGAGAGAAGCATGAATGTGACACACACCCCCCATTTTGTAAGTATAATGTGTATCATGTAAATACTTTAATCAATTTTACTATAGCTTCTATTAGCAGTAAGAAGGGTGCCTCCCCTTTCTGAGAGGAGATATTTTTATCTCACATAGATGTGGCTGAAGTCCTAGTTGTGTAATTTATTGAATAGAGGATTACATAATTTTTACCCAACATTTTTTTGGTGACTCTATTGGGGAACGACATATGCAATCTAAGCCTCACGCTTCTAATTGAAGTAGATAAGTTTTCAATTTCTTATTTTTCTCTTGTATATTGTTATTCTTAATCTCCATCTTGTTCAGATCTACATTCTAGCGGACCGAATATATACATGAGGATTGAGGGCTCAAGGAGTAGCAGATCCACTTTTTGAAGAGTTGTTGTAATGTAATTTTCCATTTACTCCTTCGCGAGTAAGATCACCACTGCAATATGTTGTAAGATATCCTCTGTGTAGCCAAAGATCTCCTCTCCCAAGTGTTTGGTATGTTTACTACAGGCATCTCGTTCAAGTACCTGTTGTGCAACCAGTTATGGCCGCACCACCTGCAGGACCATGGGGAAATGCTTTTGGTCCCCTCTATTTGGCCGCACCTTTGCATGAACTTCCACGTGTTTCAAGAAAGCATCTCCCAAAGTTTCAAGGTGATGGTAAACAACATCCTGATGAACACATATCTGCATTCTACATCGTTTGTGGTGTTCTCGGCATTGAGCATGAAGACAATTCCATAAGATTGTTCATTGAAACCCTTCAAGGGGTTGTAGTTGAATGGTTCTTTACTCTTCCTAATGCTTTGGTCGCCGAATAGGCCACTCTTCACACAAAGTTTGAAGAAATATTCAAACCTCTTAAAGATTCACACACTTTGTTGGCATAACTCACCACAATGCGCAAAGAGGCCCATGAGCCCATGTGCGAGTTCGTAGCTAAGTTCAACAAATTGGTGACGCGGATCCCGAATGATGCAAGACTAACATATCATAACCTCAAGTGCTTCTTCATCAACACGCATTTCCCTAAAGTAAGTTTCTACTTACACAAGGAAAATCTTGCCAACGTCGAAGCAACTCAATGGCTAGCTACAAGCCTGGAAGACGACATGATCCTTGCTGGAGAAATAAAATGGGAACCAATACCAACAAAAGGATGCAAGCCTCAGGGTCTTCAACATCTAATGTTAATGCTCCCAGTGCCAGCTCCAACTTTACGGATCCTATGGTCCAGAGGCTGGCAAATGAAGTCTTTTCTCTGAAAAAGAAAGTCTCCAACAACAACAACAATAGCAACTACAAGGACATCCCAAGGAGGACTTTTCCTAATTATGTTGGAAACAAAAATCAAAATCATCTCCCAACGCCCCTAGGAAGGCCTGCTCCGGAAGCCCCACCCTCTAATAATGTCGTGTTATATTACGAGGCTAAACAAGATGATTATGCACAACAAGATTACCCTAAAGAAGAAAATGTCAACCTCTTCCAAGAAGAAGAAATTGAATCAGCTGACGACTCCAAGATTAGTTACTTACAAATGGTAGAAGAAGAGGAAGAAGAAGGCTTGGTGACAAACACTTATGCTATTTTCACACAACATCAACAAAACCAACTTGATAAAGCTCAAGTTGTTGTTCCACCTGAAAAAGAGAAGTCGCCAGTCATAATTGCTAAAAGAGGATCTCCTCTCCCTTGGCAACCCAAGAAAGCAGCAAATCCATAAGTAAGCACACCTCATCCCTCTTCATCAACTCCCATTGTTTCTAAAGCTAATCCTCCCGTTCTAAAGACCAATGTTCCTTTTGTTAAACCAATTAGTGAAGTTACGACTTCCATCTTACAAAATTCTTTCCAGGATTTTTACATTATTGACCATGCCAAGAAAACCAAGGTCCAAATGTATGAGGCTAAGTACCTCAAAGCCAACCTTGATCAATTTGACAACTTGCCAAGTTCGTTAATGACAAAGGAATTACCCCAAGTCAGGATACACCTCCTAACGTTCTTGTTAGTCCTAATCCCAAAATGTCACAGAGTAACCTTGTGTCCACTCCTCCAACTACCTCTGGATGCATTGATCCATTTTTCATCTCCCTACTTGTAAACGGTTTTAAACTAAGTAACTATGTTATAGATTCTAGCGCATCTGACAATGTGATTCCCACCAAGGTAGCAACTGCCTTAGGATTGGATCTAACTAAAATTTGCAGTCGTTGTTTCTCCATGGAGAATAAACAAGTGCCTCTGATTAGCCAGATCAAAGATGCACAGTATGCATTTGCTACCTACCCAAAAAAGAAAATAAAAATGATGGTTCTCATAGCCAATGTACCAGCATCTTACATAATTCTCCTCAGATGCAATTTTTGTAAAGATGTAGGAGGAGAACTAAGTATGGATATGTCTGAAGCCAGAATACCTATCAAAGGTATAATGTAAAAATTGATTCCTGAAAAGGAGTCAAAGTTTTCAGTAACCCAATTAGATGACCCAAGAGCTCAGATCCCATTTGAGTCTTTAGGCGTGAGAACTATCTGCAAATAGAAGAGGTTGGTGAATCCTCGACCAGAAATAACTCAGAGAATGAAGATGCTTCCTCAACTTTAAATGAATCATCATCAGGTGATTTGTCTATCTCTTATCATGATTCCTCATCAGATGATGAATCTTCAGACTTTGACATTGTCAGCCTTGGTGACCTAAATGGCATTTGGTTGCTCGAATTTGATGGCAGCTACTCTTCCACTGGTTCTGGAGTAGGAATGGTTTTTATTTCCCCTACAAGAAAGTTTTCCCCTTTCTCTTTCAAGTTACAATTTGATAACACTAATAACACCGCTGAATATGAAGCTCTATTATTAGGAATGCAAGTTGTGCTAAAGAAGGGTATAAAAAATCTCCATGCACAAGGTGATGCCGAGCTAATAGTATGTCAAGTAAGGAATCTGTATCAGACGAAAAATGATAGACTCAGACATTATCACAATCTGGTTTGGGATTTTGTTGAGGAATTTGAAGCTTTTGATATATCTATTGTCCCTAGAGAATATAATACCAGAGCTGATTCTTTAGCAATCTCAGCCACGCTCTTGGTACCACATAAAGACTTTTAGGGTTCTACCTACACCATTGAACTATTTTTCTACCCAAATGTCCCTGACAATTCAGAGAACTGGCAGATTTTCAACGATGATCATCAAATCATTGCCTTTTTAGAGAAAGCAAAGAACTTCAATGAATTGTACTTTGAAGGTAGTGATTCTCCACATCAAGAATCCATGTCAGATATGGACCCTGTTATGGGTGAAGAATACTTACAACTCAGAGGGAAAAAGATTCCCAAAGGATTAGTATCCTTAGAGAAGCTTTTTGACAAGCATGATCACTATGTCAAGAAGCAACTCTCAGATTCTGATTCATCTAATGAAGTGGAACAAATCAATTTGGGAACTGAAGCTAATCCTAAGATGGTGAACATTGGTAAGTGTTGCACAGTTGAAGAAAGGAAAAAGTTTGCCCAGTTATTACAAGAATATATGGATGTCTTAGCATATTCATACAAAGATCTGAAATCGTTTCGGCCCAAGGAAGTGCAACAGGATATTCCTCTCAAGGTTGGAGCTTTGCCTTACAAACAAAAACAGAGACAATACAATCCAAAGATTTTTGGAACAATCCTGGTGAAAGTTCAAAAAATGCTAAATGCATAAATAATATTCCCTATCCACCATTCAACATGGATAGCGAATATCATTCTCGTCCGTAAGAAGAATGGTGAAATCCGTATTTGTGTGAATTTCAAAAAATCTAAACTAGTTGTCACTCAAAGACAATTATCCTCTTCTAGTGATGGACCAAGTCCTACAAAACATGATTGGATCTGAAATGCTTTCCATGCTAGACGGATTTTCCGGTTACAATCAAATTGAAGTTAATTCAAGTGATCAACACAAAACCGCTTTCAGAACACCATGGGGTACCTTTGCATATCGTAGGATTCCTTTCGGTCTAATCAACATTGGTGCCATGTTCCAACGTGTTATGGATTTAGCTTTTCACGATGTGATGGGTAAGTTTATCATGGTGTATCTTGATGATCTCACAGTTTTCTCTAAACAATGCCATGAACACTTCTACCATTTAAGGAAAATCCTGGAGAGATGTCGTCAACATGGTATTTCCTTAAATCCTAAAAAGTCAATTTTTGGGGTTACAGAAGGTAAACTCCTTGGCCATGTTGTGTCTACAGAGGGAATCAAAATTGACTTAGAAAGAGTAAATGGTATTAAATCTCTCGCCCTGCCATCAAGCAAGAAGGTTTTTCATTCCTTCTTTGGCAAGGTAAACTTCTTAAGGAGGTTTCTCCCAGACTTTATAGAGAAAACTCGTCATATTGTAAATATGATGAAGGGTAATACTACATTTCATTGGACAACATAAGGGAAAGTAGCGTTCAATGATAACAAGGAGGCCATTGCTTGTGCGCCTATGTTGGTCTGTCCCAATTACACCAACGAATTCATCATGTACAGTTATGCTTCCGAGCATACACTTTCAACAATATTGGTGCAAGAAAAGAATGAGGGTTTTGAATCTCCCATTGCATTCATGATTTGTCCCATAAAGAATTATGAACTGATATATTCTCAAATGGAAAACACGCTTTTGTTGTAGTCAAAGTTGTTAAGCATTTTTGGTTCTATATTCTAAATAGCCATGTCAAATTTCTAGTCCTAGACTCGACTGTTAAGTCTATCTTAACATAGCAGGAATTTGGAACAAAAAGAGGCAATTGGATTTCCAAGATTCAGGAATATGATATGGAAATAAAAACCACTAAGCTGATACGTGGGTGTGGGCTTTGTCAACTTATCGTTGAAAATAACCCAGATGAAGAAATTCCAGAAGATGAAGAAGTTTCAGATGATGAAGAGGTGGACCCAAGTACACTTCCAATGGTACTATTTGTCAGCACCACTGACAAATGGTATTCCAACATCATCCATTTCCTCACATATGGGGAATGTCTTGATCATTTTCCCCAAAAGAAAAGAGAACCATCAAGCTGAAATCAACAAACTTCGTCTTATGGGACAATGGCTTGTACAAGCACACAATGGATGGGACTTTTCTTCAATGTGTTGATAAGGAACAACAACAAAAACTATTGAAGTTGTATCATGACTTAGCATGTGGAGGACACTTCTCGACACCAGTAACCGCTCAAAAAATCCTTAGAGCTAAGTACTACTTGCCCACACTTTTTCAAGATACGTACTCTTGGGTGCGTAAGTGTGAATTGTGTCAATAATTCGTTGTCAAGCTCAAGTTGGCATCCTTGCCATTGAAACCCGTGGTGATTGAGGAACCTTTCTAGCAATGGGGAATCGACTTCATCGGTGCAATTAATCAATTGTCAAGTGTAGGGCATATCTACATCCTGATTGCTACTGATTATTTCACCAAGTGGGTGGAAGCAATTCCTACCAAGCGTGCTACTTCAAAGGTGGTATGCAATTTCTTGAAGGAAAACATTATTTCCAAGTTCGGTGTGCCAAACAAGATCATTGTTGACAATGCTTTTTCCTCTTGTCAAATGAGATCACTGAGTTCTGTTTCAAACACGACATAACTTTGTCTCATTCTTTTGATTATTACACACAAGGTAATGGCCAGGCTGATTCTAGCAACAAGAATATGGTGACTATCATCCCTAAGTTGGTAGATGAGAACCAACGTCTGTGGCACAAGGCCTTGTATGATGCTTTGTGGGCAGACAGGATAACTCCAAAGCGGGAAATCGACATGTCTCCTTTTCAACTCTCATACGAGTTGAATGTCGAGATTCCTATAACCTTGGAACTTCCAACCCTCAAATTGGCTAAGGCCATCGAGGATGAGACGTTTGATAACTCTGTTGATAAGTGTATTATGTATCTCTTTGAATTGGAAGAGAATCGGGTTCAAGTGGTTGACAGCATCGCAAAACACCAGGACCAAGTGAAGAAGCTTTTCGACAAGAAGGCCAAGTCTCGAGAATTTCAAATTGGTGATCTCGTTCTCCTTTGGGACAAACAAAGAGAACCAAAAGGTATGCATGAAAATTTTGACTCACTATGGACAAGACCTTTCCAAATTCATCAGCTACATGGTGAGAAAAATTTCCTATTAGCATAAAGAAACAGAACGACCTTCCTCACAGTGGGCAACATCTCAAGCACTTTACACAGTAAAGTGATTGGCGTTGGTATGTAAATACTCTTCTTCTTTTTTAAGTCCTTTGAGTCTTTTTGTTTTAAGTTACATCGTCGTCATCACCTGACTCCAAGCTTAATGAATGGATAAAGGCACTTGAATTCTGGAATTCTTCTCCCTTCATTTGTTTCAAAGAACGATTGAAGGAAGATCCCCAGCAAGAGCCAGCTGTTATCACAGAATCAAGCAGTGCTCGTTCCATGGATAACCCCCTATGAAACTTGTTTGTTTCCTAGGTTCATGAAGTTCAACCACACAAAATGAGGTGTTTTTCAAGCCACCTCGAAGTGTGTTCCAAAGACTCAAACATTCAGTTTGAGCATCCCCCTACATTTGCCTCACAAAGACCTTCAAAACAAGTACCTTCGCGGGCTCTCACTATTGATACTTTGCAATTATAATTGTGAAAAGTGTAGTTGTCTTCAAAAACAACACTCTACTTCTTTTGGAAAATCTCACTAAGTGTCAAAAGTGCAAGGGCGCTAAAAATCAGTGCCCTTACACTTAAGTGATTTTGTTTTGATCCAAAGGTGTTGATTTTTAGCGCCCTTGCATTTTTCTTCCTGACTTAGTCATTTTTTACTAAGGCGCCATTTTTCTCCTCTTTTGCACATTTCACTGAAAGTGCCTTAAATCATGCCTGATTTGAATTGGAAACTTGAGTTTACTTTTTAACACTTGGAGATCATTTAAAAGTGATTTTATGTTTCTTATTCATCATTTTTGGTCTTCAACCTCCATTTCTTTTATTGGGTGAACTCCTCTTTTTCTCTAAAACACGTTTTTGGAGATCTCATGCAATTTCGAGTTTGATTTCTTATGGTTTTCAGGTACATTTCATTTTTCTTCCTTAATGCATTCTTTTCAGATCTGGTTATTCATTTCAAAATCTAGAAACATGTCTTTGAAATCTCCTTCGTATGTTTTTCTCATACCCTTTCATTTCCAAAGCTTTCATCCTTATGTGTAGGTTTTATCTCTTGGTAGAAACACATTTTTGTTTGTTAGATGAGATATTGAGGTCTCCATGATCCATTGACATTTTCTTCTCTTTCCTTAATGCGTGTTTATCTGGTATGTTGTTTTGCCCTACATTTTAAAATGTGTTTTGCTTTCTTTTATTGATTGCCATCAATTTCTTTTGTCTTTGTTTCATTTTCATAATAAGAAATGCAAGGGTTTTTGAAAGATTTTGAGCTCTTGAGTAAAACTCTTGTTTTTGAGAATACCGTGGCATAGAAATGCAGGTTCATTACATCAAAATGTGTTTGAATTGTTGGCATAAAAATGTTCACATTTTCAAGTTTCAAGTGGCATTTTTCAAATGTCATTTATCTCCATTTTCCAAGGTATTGAGATTCTACGTTTTTACACTTGTAAAACCTTGACATTTTCTTCATCTATCTCCATTGGCAATGGCACTAAAATTCTATACCATTACATTCAAAGTTCTGAACTTCAAAAAATTGGAGTGTTAGGGCGTTGATTTTCAGCGCCTTGACACCTCAAAAAATTTCTACCTCCCCAAGTGCAAGGGCGTTGTTTTTCAACACCTTTGCACCATAGTCATTTTAACCCCAAGTGCAGAGGAGTTGATTTTCAGCACCACTGCACTTTTCACTGATTTTTCTCATAAACACTCCAAATCTTCCCAGCTTCACTCCAAACTTCATTTTTTCCAATTTGTGAATCATTTTCCATGCTTCATCACCTGTTTCATGCTTGCTCGACATCATTTATGGCTTCACACATCCCAATGTTATTTTTTGACTGATGTTTGTTGATTCCACATCTTGCAGTTTCTTTTCAAATTTCATCAAAAGATCCTCGAAGTTGTTGCTTGTTTATTTAATTGCTCTCAGATGACTGTCAAGAAACCTCCATCGTCTTCAAGGGCTAAAAACAAAATGAAGTACAAATATCAAGGTGTTTATCCATCGACAATGGTGGTCTCCAAGGTAGATGACATAAAAGTCATAGAGGTCGGTCATCAAGACTTAGTTGATTTTGCAGAAAGAACCGAGAAGAATCCTCTTGAAGATTCTCTAAGAGCAATCGTACATAGTAATCTGCATTTGGTGTCTATGTTCCCTACCTCTGCATATAATATAGAATTTTTCCTTCAAGTTGCATCCCATTACATTAGGGAAAGCAAAAGTGTGATTGATTCTTCTAGGCACAAGATATCGAGACTTGACCCTGACTTCTTTGATATTGTTTTCAGAGTTCCACAGATGGAGAAGTACATTGAAATCTCAATACAACAAGCGCAGGAGATCTATGACACAGATCTTGACAAGGCTAAAAACCTAATAAATAGTCAATGGTTGAAAAAACCAAGGCAAATTGTTTCCAGATGGCCAAAGGGAATTTTGTGAAGTGACTTCAAGGAAGATGTCAGAGATAAGATCACACTTTTGAGTAGAGTAAAGGGGTTGTCTGAATCATCTTATTTTCATGACTAGATGTATGAATACATCAGAATCATAAGAAGACAAAAAGTTCACATTGATTGGGGCAAATAGATCAACGATGAAATACATGAACAACTGATCACCGTGCTCTCCACATTGAAGTTCTATATGACTTCTTACCTGTTGTATGTTGCAGTCGTGATGAGGCAATTTCTAGGTCTATCTACAAGAGGGAATAGGCACACCATACCTATGTACAAATTTTTCTATCAACTGAAACTAAAAGAAAGCTTTCATTATTTTAGGAGGGTTATTGATGCTTTCTTTGCAACTTTGCTTTTCAGCTTTGATCTAACTCTCAAAAGGAAGAAGGTATCTAATGAGGCCTACAAAGTGGTAAGTAAAGTTGGATGCATATATCTACAATTCCCAACTTTTACTTATTTAAGAGTAGGGTGCTACACTGGTTTCCCTTACATGTTGCCTAGATACCCCTCAGACAAGTGAACTCTCATGGAGATGTGCAAACAACTGATTTTAGTGCACAAAAAAAGGAGAAAGATTCACATGTTGGGATTCAAGTTCCCACAGACAATCGGTAGGTATACCATTAAGACTGTACAAAAGGCCAAATCAGTCTATACGAAAATGTAGGTCATGACAATCAGGACCTATAGATACATGTTTGATTTTTATTACTGAGATGTTAGGAAGAAGTTGCAAAAGGGTCATCAGCACAGGTACCAGTTTGAGGACATTTGGGTTGATTGTAGAGATGAGGAGGCCATTCATAAGATGGATTATTATAGGATAACATTACAACAGATCAGAGATCTTGGTGTTGTTGACCTACCAGAGGATTTCACGGATCTTGGTGACATCATCAACGCTGTCTATGATCAAGAAATAGCCAGGAGGTCGTTGCTTGCAATTCAATGGTCTAAAAAAGAAAGTGTTAGCATTAGGGAAAGATTGGTACCAATTTTGTCTAACACTGCAGAGTGGTTACACAAGCATGGCTTTGAGATGAAAACTTTCAGAATAGATTCTAAGGGAGAAGAATCTGAAGTAGAAGCCAATCGACAACAAGAACTTTGCATGAAAGATAAATTTGCGGCTCTTCCCACTTCTTCGTGAAGAGGCCCGAGGACCAAGTTCACTGTCAGCAAGAAGGACACACAGGCCATCCTAGAAGGAGAAACTACAGAATCTGAACCATCTCGCTCCAAAGGAAAAGGGGTTGTTTCCAAAGAGATAGATTCTGATGAAGAAGGAAATTCTAGTGATCAATTCACTGAAGAAGAAGTTTCAGCAGAAGCATACTCTAATGAAAAAGAAGATTCTGAAGATGAACAAGAGTCTGAAGGTGATTATGAAGGTGAACTAGAGTCAGAAGGACAAGAGGATGATCAACAGGAACTAGGGCAATATGAAGAAAAAACTATGTCTCCATCTGAGAATGTAGTTGAAGAACTTCCTAGTTCGTCATCGCTTGTAATTTCAAATGTTCCTCATACACCTCCAAATCCAAACACTCCTCCACCGCCTATTCCTACATCACCTATTCCCACCACTATCATACCTGTAGTGGATATTTCACCTACCCCTACAACATCAACCATACTTGATACTCCTTCAGTGACAAGTATACACACGGTTGATATTTTATCCAACCCTCCATCATCTATTCTTAGCCTTCCATCGCCATCATATGATATCACTTCAAAGACCGATTTTAATTGATTCATGAATGAATCCATGCCTAATCAGCTCAATGTTCCAATTACAAAATTAGTTATGACAAACATTGCGCCCATTATCACAATACTGGTCGTTACTTTAGAAGTGACAGTGACAATAGAGTTAACGGTTAATCCAGAAGCTTGTACCTCCTCTCTTCCCTCTTGGTTGATATCTCAAGTTTCAAAATGAAAGAAAAAAATGATTTCTCCAGAAGAACTCGACCTTGAAGAGATAGTCCCTACAAAAGCTAAAGGGAAGAAAAAGGCAAAAGTGTATTCACGGCTGAATGTTGACAAAACTGGTCATAAATATGCGAAAATTAGCATACCACCTCATGAAGAAGGAGATGTCAACATGGAGGATTACATAGTGACAAGGGTCCAACTTGGAAAGGTTACAAATGAAAGTGAAAAAGCAGATGTGCAGGTGACTTTGGATATACTAGCTGGGAGACTAGATAAAATGTAGCAAGCTCGAAACATGTACAAACAAAGGGCAGAGAATTATGCCACTGTTGTGAGGAGACTTGTAGGATCTACAAGTAATGCACAACCGTTAGAAATGGTAAGTGTTGAGGACCCAGTTGTCAAGAAAGCTGAGAAGTTCACCTCCAAAGGCAAGGTGTTGTATGATTTCATCAAAAAGATCGTAGAACACGGTTCTCAAATTATAATTGCTGCAAATGAAAAAGCTACTCTGATAGCTAAACCCAAAACAAAGCTTGATAAGGAGGAGAGTGTACTTTCTGAAGAGCACAAAGAAATGGAAAAATTCTTGTTGTGGTGGTCACAAATGAAACTTGCAAAGCTCAATAAATTAGTGGAAGTCGGGGTGATTCCCGACAAAGGAAAATACATAGAGGTAAGAGAATCTTTGAAGCATCGTATTCATGTGTTTGAGTCTCTTACAAACGATCTCTACCAAGTACAAGAAGATGTTGAAGGGAATCATGTGATTCTTGAAAGAGGAATCAAGGAGTTACCAGGGCAGCTTCTTGAAGAGAATTGTATCCTCCTGCGGGCCACATAACTATCCCAAATCTTCAAGGAAGCTATCATGAAGCTGGTTAACAGTGTAGAATTTTCAGAAGCCTCTCTGGATGTCATTTTTGATACAAGTCTTACACTAGATAACCTTAAAATGCATCTTGATAGGTGCAAAAAGGTTCTCTCATCTACCATGAGATCGATCACGAGGATTCACACCATTATGGATTACACCGTTGGTCAAGATGAGAAGTTCACAAAGGAAATTAGGAAGTATGAAGACTTTTGTGCCCAAGCAAGGAACCATGAAGATTACTGATTTCCAAGTGTTAAACTTTCTTATTCTTTTCATTATGCATCTTGTAAATAGTTTTTGACATCTTAAATGTCTTTTTTCGAAATGTAATTGCACCAAAATATGAGATGTAATTTCTTGAAGACAAATTACACTTTGACTTTGGTCAAAGTTAGGTGAGATTTTCCTTAATTAGCTCACCTAACTTTCCTAATTTTACTCCTTTGATTTCCTAGATTCGCTCATCCCTCTCCTCTATATATACGAGGGATTTCTATTGTATTGTGGATCTTTTATCTCTAGCAACAAAGTGCTACTCATTTTTCAACAAATGTATGAAACTTTGTGTTCAACTTTGTGAATCTAAATCTTATCAATAAAGAAGTTGCATACCAAACTTTGCATTGGATCAATCATCTTTTGAAGTTGATTAAGATTGGCGGTGATTAGTGTCTGAGATCTAAGGGCTTCAAGTAAATCTATGTGAACTTTGTGTTATGTTCTTTACTTTGAATTTAAGTTTATGTTTGAGTGACTTTTGGCGGATGAACTGAAAGACTTTGTGCTTACATTTGTTCGCATTTTTTGCGGAACTATTTTGGTGGATAAACTGCAAGAATTTGTGCTTGCATTTGTTCACGTTGTTCGTGAAACTATAGTGGTGATGTATCTAGAAGACTTTGGGCTTCTAATATAACACTTGTGTATATCAAGGATCTACTGTTGGAAAGTTATGGAACGACTTTGTGCCTTCATAAAATTTCCTTTCTCCTTTTTATTTTTATTGTTATCATGTTGGTATCTCTACGTTTTGCTTTGTCAAGATAGAGATATTGGAATTATTGCTTTGTCTTTAGTTTGAAGTTGTACCAAATCAGAACTACCGACCATGGAGCATTGTAAAACATCTCTGAAAAAAGAGAGAAGCATGAATGCGACACACCCCCCCCCCGATTTTGTAAGTATAATGTGTATCATGTAAATACTTTAATCAGTTTTACTATAGCTTCTATTAGTAGTAAGAAGGGTTCCTCCCCTTTCTGAGAGGAGATATTTTTATCTCACATAGATGTGGATGAAGTCCTAGTTGTGTAATTTATTGAATAGAGGATTACATAATTTTCACCCAACTTTCTAGTGATATAAGTCATGGGGATGGCTTCCACCCACTTAGTGAAGTAATTAGTGGCAGTGATGATAAACTTGTGTCCATTGGATGAGGTGGGGGTGATTTTCCCAATGAGATCGAGCCCCCATTGTGAAAAGGGCCATGGTGTGATAATCGGGCGAAGCTCTTGAGCTAGTGCGTGGATGAGATCCCCATGTTGCTGACATTGTAGACATCTTCTGACATAATCATGTGCTTCTCTTTCCATTGTAGGCCAATAGTACCCTGTCCTCAGCAATTTCTTGGCCAAGGTCATACCACTTGAGTGTGAACCACAAATTTTGTTATGTACCTCGGTTAAGGTCGTCAATGCCTTCTCAACATTTAAACAACATAACAAGGTCCCTTCAATGCTTCTACAGTAAAGAGTATCTTCTAGGATGACAAAACATGATGTTTTTTTCACAAAGGCTCTTTTGAGGTTCGAGGTTATGTCAGTTGGGAGGACTCCTATTCTTAGATAAGTGTATACATCATGGTACTAGGGATCACCAGGACCAATGATTTCACACACAAATTTGGATTTTGGTACCTCAAATGCAGGCATGAGAAGTTGCTCTACGAGGAATTCTTGCTTTGGGATGTCACGTGGGATTTCTAGGAGTGATCCCATTGTAGCCATTGCATCTGTTGCTCTATTGTTTGCTCTTGGTAGCTGCTCAAATGTAATATCAATGAAGAACTCCTTAAGACTTTCCACAAATTTCTTCTAGGGAGTCAACTTATCGTCCTTTGTTTGATACTCATTGTTGACTTGATTGATTATGAGTTGTGAATCTCTGTATACCTTGAGTGCCATTATCTGCCATTACACTACTATTTTTAGCCCTATGACACGAGCTTCATATTTTGCTATGTTATTTGTGCATGAGAATGACAACTTGTATGATTTTGGAATGCAGTCTCCTTGTGGGGTGATGAAGAAGATCCCTACCCCTGATCCATGTTGAGTGTAGGATCCATCAAAGTACATTTTCCAGTGATCCACTACACTTAAGTTGAAGATTGATTCATCAAGGAATTCTGAGACAAGTGGGTTCTCTAAGTAGATCGGTGCCTCCGCCAGCTGATCTACAATTGCTTGTCCTTTGATGGCCTTGCGTTCCACATACTCGATGTCATGTTTTGTGAGGATCATAACCCACTTGGTTGTCCACCATATAAGTGTTGCTTTGGAAAGAAAGTACTTAAGGGGGTCTATCTTTGCGATAATATTTATCTAATGGGCTAGCATGTAATGCCTAAACTTTTGTGTTGCAAATACAACTGCTAGACATGCTTTCTCAATGGATGTATAGTTTAATTCATGACCCACCATAGTTTTGCTGATATAGTAGATAACTCTCTCTTTTCCATTTTCATCGTGTTGTGCTAAGAGAGCATCGAGAGCTACTGTTGTTGCTGATATATATAAGATTAAAGGTTTTCCTAGAATTGGCAGCATGAGTATTGGTGGTGTAAGTACTCCTTGATCTTGTTAAATTCTTAATCAAACTTTTCATCCCACTTGTATGCTACCCCCTTGTGGAGTAGATGAGAGTAGGGGACAACCTTGTCTGCTAGTTGTGCTATGAATCGACGGATGAAATGGAGTCTCCCTTGTAAACCCCTTAGCTATTTCAGTGTTTTGGGTGCCTCCATTTCAAGAATGGCTTTGACTTTATTAAGATCTATCTTAATTCCTCTCATGGACACGATGTACCCGAGGAGCTTCCCTAACTGTACTCTGAAGACACAATTCTTTGAATTGAGTCTAACTTTGTATTCCTCCAACCTATCAAATATGGAGCCCAATGTGGCTATATGATCTTGTATTTTCTTGGATTTGGCCAATATATCATCCATGTAATCTTCCATAGTTTTATGGATCATGTCATGAAATATTAGTGTCATGGTCCTCTGATAGGTGGCCCCCACATTCTTCAACCCGAATGGCATCATATTCCATCAATATGTCCCCCATGGGCAAGTGAAGGTTGTTTTATGTTGGTCTTCTTTAGCTATCATGATTTGGTTGTAACCTGAGAACCCATCCATCAACGATAGCATCTCATGTCTTGTCATCATATCCATGATCATGTCAATGTTTGGAAGTGGAAAGTCATCCTTGGGACATGCCTTGTTGAGGTCTCTGAAATCTGTGTAGATGCGAATACCCTTAGCGAGCTTTGAAATAGGTGCAAGGTTGGAGACCCATTCTGAATAATCAATCAATCGTATGAACCCTACATCTAGGAGCTTCTGCAATTCTATTTTGACCAACAATGCAATCTGGGGATGCATTTTCTTGAGCTTTTGTTTGACTGGCTTGGCTTCTAGGTATACAACTAGGTGATGAACCACAACCTCTGGATCAAGCCTAGGCATGTCGGCATAGGTCCATGCAAATTTTATCTTTCTTTCTTTTAGGAACGTAGCTAGAAGTTCCTACTCTTTTGTGAGAATTTACTTTGCATAAAATGTTATGTGTGGTCATTCTTTTGTTTCCAAGTTAACTAGATTGCACCTCTCAACTAATTGTGTTGACTTCTCTTGATGAATTACACTGAGAGGAAGATTGAATCCTTCATCCTCTGACACTTCAAAGAGGTTTTCACTTTTGGATACGTCCTTTATTTTTACTGTTTTTGAGTCAGAGAGTGCCACAATGTGGTTTTCACTCAAAGACGTAGAGATTATTCTCAGATTTTCACTTTTGCGACTGAAGGATTCAATCGTTTCCCCGTAATAGGATTGTGTGTCCAGTATGATGTCGAACTCAACCTTGTGATCTCCATATGGTACTGTATCTCGTAATCCCATGGATTTCAAGAGTGCCTCATCATTTTTTAAAGTGTCTGGAATTGGTGGTCCTCGTTGGTCGTAATCGATGAGTTGGGGATAGACTAGGTTTATTTCATGGGTTTGATGGTTTGACTCAAAAGACAAGGTACTAATCATGAGTAGGGCATAATCTTTGAAAAGCATAGGCAAGTCGGTTATGGGATCCTCATCACTACTACACACATTAGTTATGTCAAAGGTAAAGTTGTTTAAGGGTAGACCTATGGATACCGGTAATTGAAGGGCGGTTGTTGAGGAGGAGTTTTGACCCTTCTAACCGAGGAAATCTTTCCAAGTATGGTCACCTTCAAAGGGGTACATCAGAGACCAAGTTTATTAGTCGCTTCTCTAGAATGAGGGGTTCAAATAGGTCATTGTCATTCTACCCAAGTTTCTTGTTTCTGTCATAGCCCATAATGAGCATCATTTGTAGACCTTTGCTGCTTTCATCCATTAGAAGATCAGGCACAAGACTTTCATCTTGATATAGGAGACTGGATATGTCTCTTTCATCTACTATTTCTTGACTTAAATCTCCCCAAGACCTGAATTTAGAGGGGTCTTCTTTGAAAGTATGGGATGATGTTTCAGCTGGTTGGGGTTGCTCACGAGTCCTAGGAGATTGAGGTAACTTCCCTATGACAAAAGCACTTTTCTTCATTTTGTAATCCCCACACCCATTGTCCTGGATGATGACCTTGATTTCAGATATGTCGGGGATGGCGGGCATCTTTTTATCAGAAGTGGAGGCCAATGTATCTAGGTCTACATACAAAGTGGTGGGGCCTTCATCATTTTTTGGAACTTGGGAGATTTTATAATATTTTGCTTCCAGGATTTTCTAGTAGGCAAAGGGGTTGGGATCACCATGAATTGTGACCTCCTAATTTTGGTATGGGAACTTGACTCACTGATGGAAGGTGGAAGCAACTGCTTGCATCCCATGGATCCATGGATGCCTAGAAGGATATTATAGGGTAAATCAAGGTCAAGGACCTAGCATGTGGATTCCATAATGGTTGGCCCTACTTGAATAGGGAGGGAGCTGAATAGTGCCTTGAGACACTCTTTCCTGATCATCATAAGCTTTGATGGTGATTCCCTTTCCCTTTTCAATGGCATCATCTAAGAATCATAGATTCTTTATTAATTTGAGGGAATAGATGTTAAGACCCGCACCCCCATCCACCAAGGCCCTTTTGACTTTGTTTTTTATGAACCAGGACTTCAAGGCGGAGTGCACAATTGTGAGATGGTTGTGCGGGGAAGTCCCAATCAAAGAATGTTAGGAGGCTTGAGGTGGTGATATTTCTGACCATAGCTTGGAACTGGTCAGCATCAAGATCCGCAGAGAAAGTAGATGAAGCTAATGCTTCCTCTAAGATTTTCCTATGTGCTAGCAATATCTTCAACAAATCCATGATGGAGATCTAAGCTGGGGTTCTTTTCAGTTGGTCTAGGACATTATAGCCATTAGGAACGGTTCTTGAATTTGAGGTGGATGCTCTAGGTGGCTGTGATGGTTCAACAATGGTGACTTTTCCGCTACGTGTGGTGACTCCACAATCAACTTTGGCTCCTTTGATGGTGAAAACAGTGACCATTTCACCAATGGATGTGACAACATGATCATACACATGATTCACATTGGCATACTTTTGTTTTCCATGGTTGTTTCCTTGGTTATAATCCGACATCAGATTCGTGTATATTTTTAAGTTCTGATTTCCAACTGTTTGCTCAACATTTATGATCTTGTCATCAATGAGGTCTTGGATCAAATTTTTCAACCTCATGCAACTAGCAATTGTATGCCCCTTAATTATTTGAAAATCACAAAGGTGATTCTCATTGTACCATAGTGGTTTTAATTGGGGTTCCTGATAGTTATCATAGGTGGGAATCTTGATGAGGTTTTCATTTATCAGTTTCTTCATGACTGCTTCAATGGGTTCCCCAAGGGCGGTGTACTTCCACTTGGGGGAATTTTTGTTTCATGGGGTTGGTCCCCCTTGATTATTTAGATTGTTGACCTAATTGTTGGGTGGTTGTTGTGATACCGCATTGGTTTGTGTGTTGTTTTATAGTTGTTGGTAGGTTTGGGTGTTTTGCTTCAGAGCGCTGATTATGATCTTGGCGTCCACCACACCGTCATTGGTGACATTTTTGTTTCTTTCCCATGTGTGAGGTTTCTCATTATAGTTGGTGGATGGGCGATTGTCTTTATTTTCTTGATATGAAGGTGTTCCCCCTTCTACAATAAGGGCTCGTTCAATGCTAAGTGCCTTGGGTATCAGTTAGTCATAAGTGGTGATACATTGTACCTTAAGATGAAATGCCAAGGTTTTCTCAAGATTGGTGATGATGGTGCAAACTTGTTGTTCTTCAGGCATGGCCCACTTGCTTCTATTGGCCTTGGATTTCCATCTTTGTAAGAAGGAAGCAAATGATTTCCCCCTTAGCTTGTTTAAGCACAGATAGTTCCTCTAGACTAACATACATACTGATATTGAAGGCGTAGTTTTTTATGAATGCTTCTACGATCTCTTGGAACTTTTTGATGCCAGAAGGAAGGCAAGAGAACCACTCCATGGTGGGACCAACCAAACTTTGAGGAAATAACCGCATCAGATACATATCATCATATGCGACCTATGTGTAATGTACTTGAAATTCCCTAATATGATCTTTAGGATTACAAAGCCCATGATATTTGTCAAACTTAGGGATTTCAAACCCCTTTGGGAATGGTACTATTGTGAGGCTCCTGTTGAACGGATAGGGACACAAGTTGCTCGATGTTTTTGTTGTTTTCCCTGATTGGAGATCAAGCACTTGCTGCAAGAGCAACTTGACTTGTGCCGTCACATCATCTTGTGGATCGGGAGGTGGAGTGAATGTGTTTTGAAGTGGTCGAGGTGTTTGAGTAATAGGTGGAGTGTTGGGTGTGTTGGTGGGAGTTTGTTGCAAGCTCTGCTACATGATTAAGGCTTGTTGATATGTCTGCATTTGTTGTTGTGCCAACAATGCTTGTTGTTGGTCTTGCTATTGTTGCGCCAACAACGCTTGTTGTTGGTCTTGTTGTTGTACCAACACTGCTTGTTGTTGGTTGTGTTGTTGGGTGCCAACAACGCTTGTTGTTGGGCTAGTAATGTGCTTCTTGTTGCACTTGGTATTGTTGTAGGGCTTGTTGATAGGCTAGCTGTGGGCTGCTGCAGTTGTGCCTGGTATTGAGCCTAGCTTGCAGCACTGAAGCTTGTGTTGGATTGTGCTTGTTGGGTGCTTGTGCAGCTTGGGTGCTTATTGTAATAAAGCTTAGCCCCGTTGTGCTGTTGTGTTAATAGTTGCTTGGTTGTTATGTGGCTGGTTGGCAGTGCTTGTTGAGAAACTTGGGCTTGATGAAGCAATTTGTGCACTTTTGATTTTGAATTGTTGAAGTGCCTTTTGTAATGAGCCTATTAGAGGGCTTGCAACGTGATGCTATATGGTTTCACCGTGTTTGATTTTGGAGGTGGTGGTAGTGGATTTGGGATGGTGTTTTTTTGTCGTGATTAGAGGTACCAGTGTATTAATGGTGGGGATTTGTGTGGTGGATAGTGAAATTGATATGCTTGGTCCTTACGAGACCACATTTATGGATGGTGTTGTAATTGCTTAGATTGCTTGGATGGTTGCCATCTGTTGTTGCGATATCAATGGAAAGATGGAGGATTCAACATGATGTTTTGATTGATGATTGGGGGGTTGTTTTGAATTTGATTGAGTGGTGGTAAAGGAGGTAACCCTGAACCGAGAGGTGGTGTGGATGTTAATGGAAAAGGTGGAAGAGATGGAAAAATGGGTGGTATACTCCCTTGAGGAAATGATGAAGATGAAGGGTTAAAGATGCCCCCTATTCCAAATAGCCCACCTCCTCCTTGCGAAGTCATAGGGAGAGAGGTTTGTGTGTTGAGAGGGTACGTTGGTGTCGTGTAAAAAGATGATGATGGGTCATTGGGGTCTTGAAAGGTGAGCGGAACATGCAGGTGTAATTAATTCAATGGGATAGATTGACCCAAGATAGTGTTTGCGTCCAAATCTTGGTTATTCACAAGGGGGCGTGTTTGTAATGCATGAAGCAATGAGCTCCCCTTGCTAACAATGGGTTGAGTTGGAGCTATGGATGTTGTGATTTTGGGGATGCTTTGAGGGATGTTTTGAAATGGAGGTGTGGATGAGATTGGGGGCATAATCCCAAGAGGTTTCTCCACAATAGTGCTTACATCAAAATTGAAAGGGAGTTTATCCCCTTATTTAGCTAATTCAAGCATGTATTGGGAGGGATTGAGTCTCATCATGGTATTGGCAATCCTATGAGTTTCAAGATTTTGAACCATTTCAATGATTTCATCTTGTGACATTCATAAGACATTATTGGTGACATCTTCCACTTGGCCTTCCTCTTGAGGATTTTGCAATGATAGAGGAAGATTGGTTAGGGGATTGCTTGATCCAACAAGATTGATTTTGGAATTGGTTTGACTTAGGTCACTCGAATTTGATGTTTCTTTGTTCATCTCCATGTTCTTCTTGTGTTGAGATATAGTTTGCACCATAAAGTAGGGATCAATTTTCAAGAAAGTAACAGATGGACCTCTAATTCTTTAGATTGATCCAATATTTAGGTATAAAAAAGAGAGTCTAAGACAATGAGGATCAAAAGGATGATGATGGTGATAATGAGGGATGGAGGATTGGTGGATGATTGAACTCTTAGGAAACCTTGAGGGGGATGCTAAACTTTAGGACTTTGGATATGATGTCTTGATTTTTTATTTTGATTTTGATTTGGGATAATGAACTCATAAAATATAAGAGGTTAGATGTTGTCTTAGATTGAACTTTTCCACAAGATGATAATTTGACTAAGTGTGCAAAGAAGGATTCATCTATACACACAGTCAAACAAGATGATTTGGATTTGTTTTGATTTTTTGATTTCAAGAGGATTTTCCAAAAGTTTAGCATAGAGGATTTTTTCAAGATTTCCAAGAGTTGTTGGTGAGGTGAATTTTGATTTGATGTTTGAAAGATGGATGAAAGTTTGATTTTGATCCTAAGGACTTTTGTTTACTAGACCAAGGTGTTGAAGAACATTTTAATACTTCCTATGTGAGATATTCAAACCTTTGAAAGATACTTGGATTTTGACAGTAGTAAAATGAATACAAATTTGGATTGTTCCTTGATGCACGCTTGTAAAATTTGAAGGTCAATCTTTCTCTAAACTCATAAAGCATAAACAACCTTTTCTTGCGAGCTTTTTTACTAAGACCTTTGGTCTTCAGTTTTTGGATCTTGATCTTTCAAGAAATCATTTCGAAGAGCACATGTGTGAGGTTCAATTGTTTCTTAGCTTTGCTTAATGACTTATTTTTACCACAAACAATTCTTGATTAGGTTTTCAAACTAAATGTCCAATGTCCCAATTTCTTTTCATCCCACAAGGTCCCTTATGTGGAAATCAAGGAAATTAAGGAAAAGGTTCCCTATTGTTGACTTTAGTGAGCAAATTGAGATGTAAATTGAAATGCTTAGAAACCTCTAAGGATAGAATCCCTAGGGCAAGCAATAACACTTGAATTTTGTCAAAGGTATTTGCTTCCTAAAGGGTTTGAAATTTGATGATCATGTTGAATGTTTGTTTTCCAATGTTTGCAATCAAGCAAAGTGTTTTGATTCCAAAAACATGCACAACCCTATGGATATTGAGACAATACTCGTTGAATCCCCACTTGGATAAATCCAGCTACGCTTACTTTTAGCGGATGAATAGATGCTTGACCACACAGGCTCCCCCTTATAATGCACTTGCTTCTAAGGTCAACCAAGCATTAGTACCCATGAAAATCCCATGGCATACTTCTCATCTCTACTAAAAGTTGTAAAAATGTGGGGCGGCTTCAAAACAACCGTTCTTGCACCAACAAATGGTTTAAGGATTTTGGTATTCTAGACAAAGGGTTTTAATACATGCATTTCATTCGTGGGGGATCATCCATGTGGCAAGAGACCATTGTTTCCCTTCTTGTCAGAACTATCCTCATGATACTTGAACTTTCCTTGAGTACCCACACTTATATACCGATTGGAAGTCGCTTGGCTTTAGTGTGTTTCCAGTTGGGTCATTCCCTTGGGTGATTACTTCTTCCCATAAGGCAGGCACTTTAGAGATAAACAAAAGTGAGCAAGTACATCCATAGTTTGATCAATCTTTGTTGAGAAACAAAGAGAGAACACACGCGGTATACCTAACTCACACTCGCAAGATTTTGTTCAATTTTAGAATCCCAATTGAAGTGTGGAGGTAATCACTTATACAACTTAATATCACAAAAAGCCTTTTGATTCTCAAGATCGTCGTGAGGCGCAAGAGAAGCACATATGTCTTTTATATGATATTATTTTGGATAATAGATTACAAAAAATAGAAACACATGTTAATTTTAATTCCTCAAAGTAATAATTGGATTCTTTTTAAACACCAAAAGGAAAAGTGAAAGTTTCTTGTTTAATTGTTAAACCTTAAACAAAATCTAGTAAGTTGCCTAAGGTTCTTTTTAATCCTTTTGTCTTGTTCTTTTTAAACCCAAATTGAAATCTATCGAGTCCTAAAAGCATGAAAGATAGGAAATCCTTAGAAGAGATTATGATTCCTCCCCCAAAGTGTTTAAAAAACACTAGATACAATGAGATGATGATATCATAGAAGCTTTCGTCTTTGTTTCCCTCCTTCACCTTCGATCAAGCCAACCTACAAAAACTGGTTAAACTACAGAAACAAAGGTCAAAAAACCAATTAGTAGTCAAAAGAAACTAGAATAAAAAAGCACATGTTAAAATTTGAAATGAAAAATGCCTTTTACCCAACTCTAGTGGTGCAATATGCATATGAGGCACAATTTGAAGAGGTTAGCGGTGCTATATGGTGTCATTAGGACTGACAACAATGCTTTGCAGCAGGACCAGTGAGCGCGATTGCGGTGCTATTATGAGCAAGCAACGTAATTTGGAATTTGGAAATCTAGCAACAAAAAAGTGGACCAACGTTGAAGTTTGGAAATTTGAATTTTTGGGCGGGAAGACCTCAACGGTGGAGTTTGGAGTTTGCAACGTCGCTGTATGGCTCCGCTGGACTGGTAGCATTGTTGTATGGCACCGCTGGACTAATAGCGGCGTAGTTTCCTGTAGGCACAAAGATGTTAAGAAAACAACAAAATTTTCTCAAAAAACATGTTAATATCTTCAGATTCGCTCTCCTTCTAGTGCCAAAATGTGAATGGAGATTATAGACCTACTCAAGCACAACAAACAACCACACAATTAGATCAACATGCAATTTTAAATCCACATTCCCCATAGAATTCATTTACAATGCACAAAATATGAAATAAATGAAGAACACAACAAAGAAAGCTATTAAATCTTATTAGAGCATGCAAACTCTCAATACCATGGGGGAATTGGTGTCATTTTGATGTGGAAAATGGCCCTTTCCAAATCCCTTGTAAGCTTTGTGATGCCTTGATGCTGATTTGATGATTCCTTGGAGAAAATCCTGCATAACCTAGCTATAAAACTTGAAAATGGATGAATGATGAATGAACAAAATTCAAAATTTGAAGATTATGACTTTGCATGAAGTTGTGGATCCAAAATACAAAGGAAAGCCTCCTATTTATAGACGAGAATGTTGGAGAACGAGGCAAAAGGAATGGATATGGGATAAAAGACCAACCAATAACATTAAGCCACTTGTCAACATGTGAGTGGACAAAGGTGGAGCACATTTTGATGAATGTGCCAATAAATGCTATTAGGTGGAATTTCAAATTTATGAAATGACATGTTGGAGGGAGAAAGAAATGAATTAAATGCCACTTGGCTCAATGCACAAGGACATGTAAGAGATATTGAATGCCTTGTTGGAAGGACAAATCTATTTGGAGGGATTTTCAAACTTGGAGGAATATTCCCTTTTGATGCTTGTTGAGAGAAATTAGAAGATTTAATAAATCAAAAGAAATGATTTATTAAGCAAGTGGCAAAATCTAGAGGATTTAGGTGATTAAGATTAATTTAATCAAGATTTGATTAAATTAAAAGGAGATTAGTTGATTTGACCATTTAGATTTAGATTTGAGGATTAAATTTAGTCAAAATGAGAGGAATATGATTTAGACTTAATTAAATAAAGATTTTGATTTATTTAATTAAAGAGGGATGATGTTAGATTAAATTAAATAAAGATTGATTTAATTTAATAGAATGACTTTAGAAATTTAATTAAATAAAATGGATTATTTAATTAAATAGAGACTATAGGGTTAATTAAATAACATTGATTTATTCAATTAACAGGAGATGATGACTTAATTAGATAAATTTGAATTATTTAATTAAGGGATGAAATATGATGAATTTAATCAAATATAAACTATTTGATTAAACGATTAGCAAAGGGGATAATTCGGGATGAAGCGGTGTTAGTAATCAGGATCAAGTGTGATTGGTACATTTTTCGTGTCTACAAAAAGTAAATTTAGAAAAAAATATTACCATAATAGTAAATAGAATAGAAAATAGAACCTAGACCCACAATCTAGAGCTCATTGGCTAAGATGCCCACACAACCTACTATTTTCCATATAGAATGTATTGGTCTAGAGATTTGGTAACTTATGGAAACACCTAGGTTACCTTAATACAATTGCACAAAAAGAAACACAAACATAATAGGAGATATCTAGGTAATGAGATAAACATTTAAATGATAAAATATAAAGAAATGTTTATACTTAACAATAAAAATTAAAATGACAAAGAAAAAGAAAGTGATACAAAACCTTCATGTGATTGATATGTTTCCAAAACCTATTAGCTAGAAAAAGAGAAGAAATGTTTGGGTTTCATAGGAGCTTTTGAATAGTGGTCAAGTCCCTATTTTGATTTTTCAACCTCTATGAGTGACCAATGATGTAGAATTTGATGATAAATATACAAGTTTTAATACCAATTGTTGGGAAATTCATTCTCTGTCCAAAAATGAATTTAATGGATGAGATACAAGGCTTGTACTACTACAATATGAAAAATATGAAACTTATATACAAATATGAAATTAAGTTGCTTTAGTGTGGAATTATCATAATTAGATTCATCTTCTTTATGATGCTAAAAATCAACCAACATATCATGCTTATAAATACTACCTTATGTGAACTTATAACAACAATAAATAAGGAATAACATCATCATAAGATAGCAACAATGAGACACAAAATCAACAACATAAGAGCAACACACAACATCAAATTTACATGGAGAAACCCTTACGGGAAAAAATCCACCAAGAAGAGAGGCCAAGCATGCATTATATTCAAATAAATGAGATTACAATATATTTTCTTTCATTTTTCTCTTTTCCTCCAACATGGCAACACCTATGTACTTATGAACAACTTATTTATCCCTTAACTTTTCCTTGTTTCTATAGAGTAACACTATATTTAACTGAACTCCACGTAATTTATACATCCAAGGAGCTGATGTTATAGACTTGTGAAGAGGTCTTAAGCCCCAAAAATAGTGTCCAAAGATGAATCTTCATTCCAAACACCCCCAAACCTTGGATTGTCTCTTCAAAATGTGAAAGGACACTAGTTTTGGCTCTAATACTTTCCCTCCAACTTGGGCACCCAAACTTGGAAGTTAAACATTATATTAAATACAATAAAAGATGGTAAACCAAGAGATACCTATTGCCTCTTTCCAAGCACCCACTTGGAGAATCCTAAAATCCACTCATTTACCCTTTTCCTTGTCTTTTATCATCCCATTCTAAGTGTCCACATGTGGGGAAATACTATTAAATATTTATGTCCACAAGTCACCTTTACTGCTACTGGTCGAACTCATCACGCCTTGTGAATAGAGTACACACAATGGTGAGAATAAATATTGTTTAAAATATTTTCCCAATTTACACCCTAAGTGCCTAGGGACACTTTCCAAGGATGTTGGAGCCTTGCAATATGATATAGGATTTACAAGGTAGATGTCAACTTATTCCTAATAGAATTGAATAAACATTGTGTGCTCTTATCCCAAGTGTGTCTAGGAATCAACATAACAATAATAAAATGAAATTTGTAAGTATTTATCCTTGGTCTATGTGGATAAATACTCTAGTGTATTTTTAAACAATATTAGAATGAGATAAAGAAGGTGAGAAATCACCAATATATTATCAAATAAAGTAGAAAATGATATAGAAACAATTGACTACTAGTATTAACAATAATTGATAAATCTTGAGTGATATTATAACTAGATTTTGTTGAAGAAAATGAAGAGGAATGAGTGTAGAGGATGCCCCAAGTATTTGGTAGCTTCAACACTTCCAAGAGCACAAGAAACAAAGCTTTCTAGAGTCGCAACAATGAAGGAGAGTAATAAAAAAACAAGGAAGAGAGAGGGAGTTGAGAATGTAACTTAGAATATGTTTTTGAAATGTGTAGTATATTAGAAAAGAACAAGGAATCCAAACTATCATATTTGAATGCATGAGGCAATTTTTTAGACTAGTGGGCATTACCATTGATGCAAGTAGGTTGTTATGTGACAATAATGTTTCTTTTTTTAATTGTATAAGGCGTTAGCACCATGTGGTTATGTGTGCATTACACTGGCGTCCTAGAAAAATCAACAAAATCAAATCCTACGATCCCAATTTTACAAGTGGAATATGATTGTGATATAAAAATATAGAATTTTGGTGAGGGAAAATTAGCTAAGGAAAGGGATGAGTGATCCTTGAAACATGATAGGGGAACATATATCCAAAGCATGTTCAAAACATAGGGTGAAATTGTGAGGGCACACAATTCTCTATACATTACAATTTCAACTTCATATTGATATGAAAATGATTTAGGAAAGCAATAGTGAATTCATCAAAGGAATGTATGAAACCCAAAGGTAATGAATAAAACCATTGAATGACACAAGATATTAGGGTTTTTTGATATAACTTGGCTAATATCTTATCTTCATATACACAATCTAAACATGTTCCATAGAATCTTGCAAATCAAAGTTGGAATCACTCTTTCCATTGCATGAGTCAAATATTGGCACAAAAAAATTAAGAGGTTATATAAATATAACAAATTCAAATTTAAGGGGTGTATGATGTAGAAGAGTACATATGATGAAATCCTTAATATTATCACTTGTTTATTAAGATTGATCATTTTTTGAAATAGTGTATCCAAGGTGGAAGTAGAGACAAGTGGTTGAGCAACATGTGAGACAATGAAAGAGGTATAATGAGTATCCATGTAGGGAAGTAAGGTTATAACCATGGAGGGAGGGACCACATTATAGAATGGAGTAGATATTGGGTGGGAGGGAGGAATAATTATGGATTTAGAATAAGTATGATAGGCAGTGGCCATGGAAGTAGGGATAAAACTAAGGATAAGACTGGTAGGGATAATGAATGATGTAAGTAGAGTAATAGTATATGAAGGAAAATATGTAAGAGCATCTACCATCTCATGACATTGCAAGATGTGAGCTACTTATACATTAAAATCTCGACCAACATTATGATGCATTATGAAGCATCTTTAATGGAGATAATGGAGCACCCAAGTTGGTGAGTTGGTTATGATAGTGTAAGAGAATCTTCTGATATTAACATGCTAACTCATCATGGGAGTTGTGTATTGGAATTCCTCATGGGGATTAGGGCACCATTTTTAGGGTGGTATTCTCCCATTATTTATGGTTTACCATTTATGGTTTTTTATTTTGCATCTTCTCTAAAATGATGCCTAAGATTTAGTATGCTTTACTTTTACAAGGGGTTATGGCACTCAATTTTCTCTAGACTTGCGTTAATTGTTCTCTTATGAAATCTTGAGCATGCTGAAGTATTATAATTGGATTAATACTATGAATACATTGGTTTGAGATTTGGAGGCTAGGTTTTTGTTGAAAGGGTTTTCCCAAGATAAATATTGTGTTCTTGTGGTATTGCTTTTTTATGTATATATTCCTTTGAAATTGCTAGATTATATTTTACTTGCATTTCTCTCTTCATTGATTAGTGTATTGAGTGTTTTTGCTACTAGTTTTTTTCAAATCAAACCTTAAACAAATATGAAAATATGATAAAGTAATAAAAAATAATATAAAAAAACCCTAATTTAGAAGGTAATACCTTAGGGGTGTAGGTCATGTCAGGTTCACCAAATTATGTAAAGATAAAAATCACTTTACATGAGTTATCGAGGTTGATTAAAATAGATGCAATTAGTAAGCACATAATTGACCCACATTAAATAGTTGGGTTGATAAATTATAACAAATATTCATAGAATTAAATAAGTAGGATTGAAATTTTATCTCTAGAACCAATGCTATCATGCAAAGTTGATTCACTACTATCCAAAAATTTATGCCCTTAGTATGCTAAACATCTTAGAATATGAAATGACTTAGAGAAATATCTCAAGTTCAAATTTGTGTGTTGCGGGGTTGATCCCAATTTGTGTGGATTCAATTTGATAGACACAACTGATTTGTAACACTTGAGTTTGATTTGTTAGATAGTGCTTAAAAATATATGCTCACTTGGCATTAAATTGTCAAGGTGGTGTTTAGGGACATTGTTGAGAAGATTGTTAATTCACTAGGTGATTTTCTCCTAAGTCAACCCCCTTGGTGGGTGAGATTAACAATGATGAGTGATATTAAAAAGATATCATTCATCAACATGTAGATAGCCCAATGTAGATGTGATAATTTGTCTTGTAGAAATTAAAGTGTTTGATAATGTTTCTCTTTTTTCACCTTATGAATTAAATGCATATTGAGTGTCTTTAAATACCAAAACTTAGCAATGAGGAGCACAAATGTGTACCAACTTGTCTTACAACATATAGTACAAAGGGGTGACAATGTTCAAATTTGAATTTAATCATTTCACTTTTGGATTTATTCCTACATATCTCAATATTGAACTCTAGGTCAGTCTGATGCTATGCGGAAATAAACTTCAAGAATAAAATGATAATTTTAAGGCATAGAGTGAATGCACGAAGGTAAGTGCAAATGATAATGAACAAATGACAAATAAATAAGGAATGTATGAGTTAAGTGTAAATAATAATAGAGTGGGTATGAATAAAGATTGGTTTATGAGTTAAACCTAACATAAAAGTATCGATATGGATTGGGTTATATTTGAGAAATTCCAACTAGACATAAAACTAAATGAAAAATAACATAAACATACAATGATTAAGATATAAACAAAAGAAATAAAAAAATGATTAATTAGATAATTAAACTTACCTTTGTTGATAGTTGCAATTGATATATTTAATGGTTTTTAAGAGCATTTTAAGTAATGAAGTACTCTTAAACGAATATATACCAAATCCTTATTCCCAAGCTTTTAAATATTACCCAGGTCAAATGTATTCGGCGCAAAAGAAAACAGAAAATGTTGCTGGCGGTACTCTTTTCCAATGCGGAAGGCAATATCCTTCTCGAACGGTAAGATTTTTGTTCTATCCTTGCTCCCAGTAATCTTTATTATTTTTCATAATTTGGCTTTTCGTGTGAATTTATGGGCAGTTAACCTGCATTTGTGGGTTGTAATAAGAATTACGATCTGTTTCCTATTCCCATATAGACAACAGGTCCTGGTTTATCCACATCCTTGTCATGATCTGGTTTGAAAATTTTCTCTGGATCTTCCGGATCGTCTCTTCATAATTCTTTCTTAGGGTAACATATTTTTCTTCCAAAATAATTTAGCGTTCTTGAGTGTGTGGCCCTTACAGTTTACTTAATGCCTATTTGATGTACAGATTGTTTAAAAAGGAAGAGTTACAAAATCTGAGCAATCTTGCCCTGTTTCACCTTTCTTCAAGAACTTAGAGGGGAATTAAATGAAAATCTAGATCTTAGCTTCACAGTCAGCGTGAAATAACCAATAAGCTTGCATATTTACTTCTGCTTGAAATTTGTAAACAATTCTGTGCATTTCAGGAAAATTAAAAACCAACTTACCACAATATGATTTTGAAACTGGCTCAATGACATCATGTGTTACAGAAGGTCTTCACAATCAACCATCTGAAGTAGCATTCTTGTCAATAACAAATATGCTTGTGAAACAACTTTTGCGTGGGTTTGAGGTAGTAGCTTTGATAAAGTGACTTTAGTATATGATTTCTGCCTTTTGCTAGCTTTTATTTCTCTTTAAAATTTATGCAATCTTCTTTCTTGCACAAGTAATATGATGCCGAATTTTGAATCTTTTGGAGTGCTTTTTTCCTATCTTGGCTAATTTTTTTTCTAGAAAAGGCAATAAGAAATTTATTCTAAAGCCAAATGAAATTACATAAACCAATCAGTTTTCCAACTAACAGTAGCATATCTAAGTCTAATAATCAAAAAATAAAAGGTAGCCATTACTGACCTTTCTTAAAGTAACAGTGCAATTAACTATAAAACTTCTAAAAATCAAAGATCTCTCAAGCAGTGGTAGTCTCAAGTTCTCAGTCAGCAGGAAGATAACGGTAAAAACAGTATTACAACAATAGTCATCAGGGGCATACCCCTCCAAAAACTGCCAAACAGAATCCAAATCATAAGAGAATGACCAAGAATTTTAATTATGAATTATACCAGTAGGATGGCAGCCTGGTTCAGGAGCTAACGAAGGGTCTAACTTCTTAACCAAATTCTCCATCAAAGGCCTGGAGAAAGATGTTGAGGGGAATTGTCAGTAGTCTCTCCAGCATGCACATCCCTGCTCAGCACATCACAGAAACAATGAGAGAAGAGTGCCACTGAGATAGAAAGACAATCTTTTATTCCATGCAATTATTTGTCTTGAACAAATTTATGTGGAGCGTGAAATAGTTATCATGCTTCCCTGCCCTCCCTCACATCTTAGTTTTTCAGAGCAATAGATTATTAATATTTCCCACTGAGAAGCTTTGAGATACTTCATGGCTGTAATGTCAGAGACAGTTTTAATTTTTAAAGTAATGACAACGAAGCAAGGTCACTACAGCAGGCTCATCAACAGATTGTTAAATTTAAGTGATCAGATTAACATGCACAGAAATTAATTCAAAAATAACACAGTACACAGCAGATACCCTGGGAAAACCCTCCTCTTGAGGGAGAAAAACCCAGCCAATAATATCTCTTATATTATTGAGTCTTCAAAGTGAATGATACATCTACAATAGGCCACTCAAAAGGCCAGCATACAGCATCACAGACTGATGCTAATACAGACTGTATGAATGCAGCTCTCTAATGAATATCTCAGATCGCTCTTGCATAAGCTCGCATATGAAAACTCTTAACTGAATGTGAATGAACTGAAGTGCGAATGAATTGTGTGAACAAATGTTAAACAAATGAAGTGTAAATATATGAGATGGTGGAAGAGACACAACTCTTCAAGAAGAAGGTTGGCTGACATAGAGATAATATAAAATACAATAATAAGAGGTCGGCCTCTCATAGAAACAAGTGCCTCTTCACAAGTCTTCAAGTCGGCCTTCAATAATCCCTTTTCATTTGGACGCCACCAATGAGAGGAAAGTCGGCACATATAAAAACTTGTGCCAATTAAGAATATAAATTAAATAGCTCTCAAGCTATAATTTAATTTATTCAATCAAGAACAAATACTATGCTGGAAGGATACGACTGAAGCTGAATATAACATCAACGTGCCACTGAGATAGAAAGACAATCTTTTATTCCATGCAATTATTTGTCTTGAACAAATTTATGTGGAGCATGAAATAGTTATCATGCTTCCCTGCCCTCCCTCACATCTTAGTTTTTCAGAGGAATAGATTATTAATATTTCCCACTGAGAAGCTTTGAGATACTTCATGGCTGTAATGTCAGAGACAGTTTTAATTTTTAAAGTAATGACAACGAAGCAAGGTCACTACAGCAGGCTCATCAACAGATGGGTTCTTAATTAACGATTTAATTGAGAGAAGATTGCCACTGAGATAGAAAGACAATCTTTTATTCCATGCAATTATTTGTCTTGAACAAATTTATGTGGAGCGTGAAATAGTTATCATGCTTCCCTGCCATCCCTCACATCTTAGTTTTTCAGAGCAATAGATTATTAATATTTCCCACTGAGAAGCTTTGAGATACTTCATGGCTGTAATGTCAGAGACAGTTTTAATTTTTAAAGTAATGACAACGAAGCAAGGTCACTACAGCAGGCTCATCAACAGATGGGTTCTTAATTAACGATTTAATTTGTTGCTGCTGTACAGCAGCAACAAATTAACATGTCCAAGAGTTCCTCTTGGATTCTGTCAAAGGCAAAGCCCTTGTGGTGTGAACTGCAATAGCCTTCTCATATAGGCCGCTTGAGGCTATGCTGAAGATCTATGGAAATGATTGGGTCAAACTTATGAATACAGAATGAAGATGAATGAGCTTTAGTGCATGGCACCTCACCAGATGGGTTTTAATTCCTCATGACTGGTATCTTTGACAGTGTGTGAAGTATCTCTTAACCAACTTGGGAGGAGTAGCTTAATTTTCCACCAGCTAAAGAGAGCACTGTCTGTAGGGGTAGAGGAAGTTTTGCAGACCACTCCATACAATTTCACACTATCTAAGCAGGGTTATTTATTTGAATGGATCGAGGGAATTCAGGCAGCCTTATAGCAGAGTTTTTGCTTGACATGGTACAAAGCAGACAAAACCACTTAAGATGGGAGAGAAGGAAGCAAAAATACAGGATAAACCACCCCAAACTAACAGCAACAACAGAAATCGCAAATCCAGTGAAGGGAAAATTCACCAAATTGATTCCAGAAAAGAAAAACTGTGGAAGGCTATGAGAAAATCTTTCCAAGTAGTAGCCAGGAGAGTAGCACCACTGGCCTATCAATGTTGACTCTCCACAACCACATTGAGCTCCCAGGCCAAACACTGAATCTCCACCTTCTTAAAGCTTCTCTACTAAAGCGGAAAAGACATGATTTCAGCACAGCAGCATTTACAGAACCAAAAGGGCCAAAGCAAGAGTATGGGGAAAATGAAAACAAAAAGGCCAAAGAACAATTTGAAAAACCTGACAAATCCCATGATATTCATTAATTGTGAGCTTTCTGTATAATGATGGTCTCACTGTTTGGGAATTTAGTGCGATTGCCAACAAAAGATTCAATGAGGGGTGCTAAATTAGACGCGAGTGACACTACCTTATACTTTCTTTTTATGTTTTATGTCTCCTCCCATGATAGCCCCCTACTTAGGAAAAAAAAGACGCACTTGGGGTCTCCCCTTAGCAGGGATGTTATTGCCCTTATATAGTAGCATCCTCATCATCAGTGATCGGGTCAATGCTTCTTTGAAGCCTGTACAAGGGATCAAAGGCCATATTGTCCCTGATTTTGGTACCCTGTGATAAGGAAGAGGTGTGCTTAGCAAGGGGGGTTAGGCATGGTGTTTTGCTCCCTTGGGATGTAATTAACCTTAAAGTGATCAAAGTAATTCAGAATTCTATGGATATGCTTGACCAGTCTTTTTAGTTTCCAATCATCCATATCCCTTGTTGAGTTGATAGTATTTGCTGAAATCTGAAAATCCATGTCAAACGATTTTTACATTAGTAAATTTCATATGGGACATGGGCTGCTCAGAAATTAACACATCAAAAAACCACTTATTTATTTTGAAATCATTTACTTCTAGAGGAAGAAGGATGAGTGGAGGAAGGAGGAGCTATGAGGTTGAGTGAGAAGATGAATAGTCATACTCCATTTTTGACCTTGAGCTGCTCCATCTTCTGGAATTGACTTTGATTAGTGTTCTTCACCGCATCTGAATAAAGAGGAAAATTGGCTAAAAAGTGTAGCCATTTTCTTTGCTACCATGGATAGAGAAAGTCTCCCTCATGCAAATTTTTTGATGACTTGCTTTTGAATGTCTAGGGCAAGAAATTAGGTCTATGTGTTTCATTCTGTAGAATGGTGCAAAAAGGTTTGTTTGTGATATTCTTTAAAAATCATAATATGCAAAAAAGGAGCCCTAAGTAAGGAGTGTTGGTAAGTCTATTTTCAAGGCCATGTCTTGGTCTCTGAAGGTTTTAAAAGAAGTATTGGCATGCACTATTCCTAGTTGGGTTACAATAAAATAATTGTCCCCTCAATTTTGGGCTTTTATTCCCAATTTTTTGCAGCCTATAGGAAAGGTCCTCCAGATGAAGAAACTAGAGCCACCTTGTCGCATTTGGATGCGAGTGCTTTGGTGTCACTCCTTGGAGTTAATTTCATTTATAAATTGGAAGTCAATATGGGTAGGTATATTTTAACCTGTAACATTGAACTATTGGGAGGGCTGAATGCTTGTTTTTAATGCAAAAATGAAGGACATCAAAAAAGAGATTGTCGTAAAATTAAAAATAGTAACAAGAACTTTAAACCTAAATTCAAGGAAAAACCTATGGACTTGGCTAACAATGAAAATAATCCTAAAGAACAAAATGAAAAGGAAGACTGTGTTAATAATGAGGAACCTATAATTAGGGATAGCGCTATCATTGAAGAAGAGGTCGCTAACAAAGTCAGTGAATTGGAGAAGGAACTAGGAATAAAAGCCGTTGATAAAGATGTTCAACGCAAAAAAAATGCTTAAGAACTTGTTTTGGATAAATTAAAAGAGAAAATTTGAGCTGATAGGGAGAAAAAGAATCTTGAAAATATTAGTTCTCAGCCAATTACTTCCCTCTCAATAGCGCTAGAGGGAGGGACAAATGACCTATCCAAAAAGGGCTTGTCGAAGGAGGATAGTGAGAATGTGATTTTAAATTGGGACAATCCCTTATTTATCTATGAAGTAGATAAAGGGATGTATGCTGATAAATAGGAGGATAAAGAGAGGAGAAGAACAAAAGAAAGCAGGTAAGTAGAGAAGATAGCGGTCAAAAGAATAGAAAAAAGGGAAAAGAAGATAAAATTCCAAAATGTTTTGATAGATTAATAAAAAGTCCTCTATTTCTTCACCTAGTCATGTTGAGCTTAAATTGCATTTGTTGGAATGTCAAGGGTCTTGAATCCTTTGATAGAAAATACATTATCGAAATTTCTCACAATAAGAGGAACATTCTTGACTTCCTACTCTTGCTCAATTAGAAACCAACTTGAAATTTATATGGAAAGGTGCTATTTAAGTTTTTACCAATCATGATAAAGGGTGAGGGAGCATTGCTATCTTGATTAATGACAAGTGGTTCAGCTTTATTAAGTCCTTTGGGCATTCACAATGTAACAGGGGAGCTTGGGTCATTTTGGAAAATTTTTTTTTGGATTTGGTCCATGCTCAATTTATGCAGCCAACGACTATAAGGATAGAATTGACACTTGGAAATGGATGAGTACTCACCCCATAATCCTTTGGATTATTGGCTGAGACTTTAATATGATAGAGCATAGAAAGGACAAGAGTGAAGGTATAGAGATGGCCTGGAAAGTTAATGAACAATTCTTTTGGATCAAAATGAAAAGGAATTTACGCCTTGTTGACCCCTTGGAGAAAGGTAAGAAGAGTAGCAATGATATTTGGTGTACGTGGTGTATAGCCAAAAAGATGGCAAAAAGGATTTATTGCAAGCTTGATAGATTCTATGCCCACCAAAGCTATTTCAGGTTTGAACCAATGGATAGTGCCAATAGAGTAAAAGTTCATCCTTGCTCCATATCGGATCACCATCCTATTGAGGCTAAAATTTTAATTTAAGGCAATAGTTCAAATATTGTATGGAGGAAGACAATTTGTTCAAGCTCAACACTAAGTTGCTTAATGTTTAAGATTGTAATGATGGAATTTTCATGTGAAGAGAGATCAATAAATTTTTTCTCAATAACTCTTCCCATATTGAGAAGTGGAAATTTAATGTAAATAGCTGGAAAGTCTTGTTTCAAATCTTGGGGAGAAAAATTGCTTTGGATGAGAAAAGAACTGAAAGTAAATTCCAAGAGGACCTTTGTGTATGTGAAGGACTCTTGCAGTTTGACCCAAATGATGAGACCTTGGTTACTAGGATGGTTGATATTAAGCATTAGTAGAGATGTGTGCAAACTAATAATGCTCAAGGGATGAAAATTAGGGCCAATTTGAACTGGTTGAAAGAAGGGGATAAGGGTTCTAAATTCTTCTTTACCCATCTCAAATCTAAAAATTAAAAAAGAAGAGATTGGTCCTATCTAGATTGACAAGTCTCAGATTAGTAATGTCCATTAAGAAACTTTTATCAAAGGCTCTTCCTTTTTGAGGACAATAGCAATTATTGTAAAAAATCCCAAAAGCTTTGTAAGAAAATTATCCCTAATAAAATCAGTAAGGAGGCTGCCAACAGTTTGAATAGTGTCATTAGCAGGGAGGAAATCATTAGAGCTATTCAAACTTTCAATAATGGTAAATCTTTGGTATATATGAGCTGCCTACTGAGTTCTATAAAAAGAATATGGATTGGATTGCTGATGATTTGTTCCTGGTCTATAAAGAAGTTATTGATAAAGGCTTTTTGGGGAAGGATATTAATAGAGGCATGATAAAACTCCTTCCCAAAAAGGGTGACAAGAAGCAAATAAATAATTGGAGACAAATAATGCTCCTTAATGTCTCATATACATTTTTTGCTACAGTGCTAGCTATTAGACATACTGATATTCTTCCTAAGTTTATTAATACTACTTAGATTGGATTCATTAAAGGAAGATTTATTCTAGAAAACTTGATAAGCAGTTGGGAAGCAATGAACTGGGCTAAGAACATTAGTTATAATGTTGGCATGCTTTTGTTGGATTTTGAGAAAGCTTATGATAGGGTTGGATGGTCATTCATTAATATGACATTGGAGGCCTTTGGGTTCCTCCCTAATTTTTGTAACATGATCAAGGTCTTATTTAGTGATGCTTCTACGCAAATTGATGTTAATGGACCCCTCACATAGCCATTCTCCTTGCAAAGATCAATTAGGAAAGGCTGCCCTCTTGCACCTGCACTGTTTGTGATTGCTTCTAATGCATAGTACTATTTATTGAGAACTAGTAGTGTTGGTGAAAAGGTCAAAGGGCTTATTCTTCCAAATAATGACAATTTATTGAATATACAATTTGTAGGTGATATTGGACTTTTTATGGAGTTGGAAGAGAACAATTTTGATAATATGACGAATAGGCTTAAGCTCTTCTGTATGGCTTTTGGTGCTAAGATCTCTAAGAGTAAATCTACTCTGCTCAGTTGGCAAGACAATCCTTTGGAGTGGTTTAGCAAACATAACTTTATGTGGGGGGGTCCTAATAAATAGGCCAAATACCGTGGTGTGCCCTTCTCCATTAGTCCTCTTAGGAACATGTGGAACTGGATTTATGATAAAATGGACAAGGAATCCTCCAAATGGAACAGGCAATAGCTGTCAATGGCGTGCAAAATTTCAGGTATGTTAGAAATTTTTATTGTCCTACAATATTTACTATGCTTCTGTTTGGTTCTTCAGTAGTTATCAGGTTAGTGATATCCAAAAAATCATAGGAACTTCCTTTGGTCTGATGGGAAAGGTAATAAGAAGAGAACTGCAGTGTATTGGCAATGGTGCTGCATGGATTAAAAACAAGGTAGTCTTGGTTTAAAGGATTTGAAGATTCAAGGTGTTGCACTTGCAGAAAAATGGATAATTAAGGCCTTTACTGGAGACGAACCTTGGAAATCCTTATTAAAAACAATATCCAAAATGCTGTTTCAAAAAAAGCTAGACAATGGAAAGGGCTCCATTCCCATGATATCCTCTTTGGTAGGTTTTCTGTCACTCCCTTTGGCTCTAATGTGTTTAGATGTATTTGGGAAGTTGTGAGAAGTTAGATTAAAGGTTGTAGTTCTTATAATAAAGAGGATAACAAGATTTGTAGCTTTAAGTTTGTCTGGTGGAACCTCCAGTGGAATAATAAACCTTTTAGTCTCTTACAAGGATGGTTTTCTAAGTGTTGGAATAGCAAAGGAGTTAGTGAGTTCAATGACATTCGTGATGGGGCTTAGTGAGAGGTTTGGGTTGCCTCATTCCTAGAAAGAATTTACTCTATTCTTAAAAAATCTTCTTGTAAAATGAACATCATCGTTAATATCTTATGGAAATCTTCTGTGGATGGATGGATCTTCCTTCTTGAAGATCAACACCAAAAGCATCTACAAAATGTTAACTGATTCCTAGGAGGTTGTTGATCATGCGAATATGAGCTAGAATCTTGAGCTTAGTCCTAGTCAATGGGTTAAATTTTTACTGGTTGATGGCATAGTCTTCTTGAACCCAAAAATGCTTGTTTTAAATGGCTTATTTTACTTAAAAGATTTGTTGTGGGTATGATCTATTTTAAGTTTGACCCTATTAAAGAGGAATTGTAGTTTTTGTAATGTGCATGAATCTATTGATCATATCTTTTGTAGTTATGAGTTCACCAAAAGTGTTTGGCCCTTTTTATTTGATCTTAAGGGCTAGGATAATAGGGATTAGTTTTCTTGGTATGAAATACTATTTGGTTATGTTGAAGGGCTTAGTAGTAATGTAATTCCTTTTGGTTTGTTTTAAACATTGAGATTCTTTGGCTCTTGTGGAAATTGTGAAATGAGGATATTTCAGGGCAAGAGGATACACCTTATGGAGTCTTCTAGAAGATTCGTGCTTTATCATGTTGTGATGTAGGTTACTATGTCAATTGAAATTTCCAAAAATAAGTTCTTGGAACTCATGGATGAAGGACAAGCTTGTATTAAAAAATCGGAAATAAATTTGCTAAGTACCAGCCACATGATGCCAGAGAGCTTGATGACAATTTTTTTAAACAATATATGTAGTTTCAAGAAAAGTACAACAAAATCAATAAGTTTGAAGATCTCTTAGAAGATATGTGTCTCAAAAAGAAAGATAAATGTTTTGATGGTACTGACCTGGAGGTGGTTAGAGTGAATGGCAATATTTCTATTATCTCACCACCTATGGGGGCTTTTCAAATTGATAGCTACAGTAAAAGTTGTAATATTAGCAGCTGAATACTACTGCTCAGACTCAGAATAGGGCCCTTTTTGTGGTTATGTATGTTGGGATATAGTCTATTAATCTTCTGCAGCTGACTGCTTGTCTTTTTGTTTTGGCTGCCCATAGCTGGGCCTTGTGAACTCATATTATAACCCATTTTTTCTTTAGTAATAGACTATCAATTCAAAAAAAAAAAATCATTTACTTCTTTGAGTTTGAATTGCAATCTAAATTTCTCTCTGATTCTCTTACAAAACTTCTTCAAAAATTTCTTACAATTTCACAAACAAACTGAAACAATGTGTCTAATATAGAATTTGATCTCCTTAAAATTAACTTACAAAGACAATTAAACAATCCTAAAATAAGATGCCTTTCATGTAGTTCTCCAACTGGGCGTTTATACCTAAAACCAAACCTTTGGGCAAATAAATCAGCAGATCGTGCCCTCAAAAAATAGTTCTTAAATCTCCTAAAAAATATTGACAACATCTAATTAATAAATAAATCCCTTCCTAAAAATAATCTTAGACTATTGGAAAAGTAACACGTATAACTTAAGTTGCCCGTCTTGGTATGGGGATGGGTATGGGTTCAAGTACACTAGTACAACATTTTTTTCCTTGAGTATAGGTGCGGGTTGTTAGTGTTTTATAGCTACAGGAGATATTTTCTTGTACAAGGCAGGTTGGCCTTCATGATATTTTAAATAATATTTATTCTTTAGTAGCCGACCTAAGTGAAAGGTCACTTGGCTTGATATATAAGGAGGATAGAGTTCTCCCATTTGAGATATTACAATCACTTCATAATTTGCATTAAGTAGCAGCAGAAGTTCGCATCCTCCTAGCAGCAGATCAAATTCTTTAAGAAGAGATTTTTCATCATTTATTATATCAAGTTTGCCCTTGAGAAGGGTCTGATTTGTAAAGCAGATTTCTGCTATTATTCGTCCTATATATAAGAGATATATTTTACTGGGTTTTTCTCCCTCAAGAAGGAGGGTTTTCCCAGGGTAGACTGTTGTGTTCATTTGTCTTATGTGTTACATTATTTATTGCTTACATTTATGATCTAAAACTAACACGGGTTTGTATATATATATAATTTAAAACTTATAAAATTAGTAAATACTCATAATTTCCATTAAACAAAATATAAAATACCTTGTAATTTGCAAAAAGGAAAATACTAATAAATTCACAATATGATAACTAGTGATTTTCCAAATGTTAATACAAAATAAAAATTACAATCAATATTCAATAATTTTCATATTGCTCTTCATTGAGATCATCAAAGTCAGAGTTTAGTTCAATTTCACTTGAACTACAATCAGTTGTAGTGCAACTCCCACAAGCTATGTCATATGCAGAAGTTGACACATTTATATAGACTTTGACTAGTTGTGCAACTGTACCATCAAAGTTAGGACACTTTGTAACGCCCCGCTAAGGGACCAAGTGGATTAACACAAAAGGCCATCAACATCAAGCCAATTTTTTTTCTTTTATTATTTTTTTTTAAAGAAACTAAAGTAACACTAACTAATGCAACTCAACCAATTAATATGAATGACATTATTACATCAACATGATATTATAATCACATTATAACCTAAAAATAATATTGAACATAACCCATTTGCACAGCTATCCACCATGGTCCCCTAACGTCGCTACTAAGATACACCTACACTAATTAAGTCTAAAACATATTTGATACACTATGACCATATTTTATTAACACTTGAATGTAAATTAATCTCATACATCAAATTATATATGCTAACATAACGAAATTATTTTCAACCACATCTAACACTATGCCAATACAAATCTATTCTTAATCAATGTTATAAAATAAGTACATAAAGATATATCATATCTACTACTTAATTAAACTCATGCATTATAAATACAATATTTCTACATTAAACCTCTCTATTACATACTAAACAATAGTATAAATGTGTATAATCAAGATTGTATCAATTCACTTACTTTTCTTATACAAGAATGCTATCATGAACACGATTCATTAATCTAAGAGGTACATATGTATAAGATACATTAAACATAGTCTTTTTATGAAAATATTACCTACACATAAATTCAACTATAGAATGAAGCAAAAGGAAAGACTCTCCACATTGCGCACGAATTGCACCACCTAAATCCCAATGGATGGTTCGGAAATACCACCCTACCACGTGGAACCCTGATACCCACTCCTTCCGTGCTAGGAGACAACACTAGGCCCCACAAACAAGCAAACAATATAATAGAAATAACAAATGGCTGACACTAAACATCTCAAGAAAACTACCAAAATAAGAATCAACCGAAAATTACAATAACTTCACAAATGCTTCTAGGTACTTCTATAGACCCCAAACACATAACACAAAAGGATAGAAAACTAAAAGCTTATCATTAAACCACAACACTACAATAAAGTATATTACATCAATCTCACAATATTATAACATAATAACACACTGTAGTTCAGTAATTCACAATCAAAACCAACAATGCACATCCCTGACATAATTGATCGTACAATTATAGAAGCGTCAATGCAAGATCTCACAAATATGAAATGATTTATAACATGAAAATAGTAAACACAATTAAATAAAAATGGTACAAAACAATACAGATCAAAGAATATAGTTATACCCTCAAATACAACTTTTAAAACTAAACTAATTCTCACTTGGCAACAGTCAAATCTGTTAACAATAAAACAACCATAAAATAGTCATATGAACTCGAAATCAAAATCTGTAAAATACCCATTTCAGATTTAGACGTCGACTACTCAGCAACGCGGAAGAAATTGACTAAAAATGAATAATAATTTCATAAAATGCAAAACAACAGACGGATTCCATAAAACCCTATTTTTGGTAATACTCGATTACAGTCAAATGACAAAATGAGTAACTTAACAACCAGATTTTATCCAAAATAAAATATAAAAAAAAAAATATTAAAATTGATTTAAATTATTTCAAACCCCTATAAATTTAAAATCTCAATCTTTCATTGACTGATTACAGAGAGAAATAAAGATATTTGCAGTCATAGAGAAGCAACTTGACAGCAGTCCCGTGTTTCAACCATATCTCACAAACTACAATCTGGGTTTCTGAGATTTTTGGACAGGATTTAAACGACAACGAAATGAAAAAACCCTTTAAAAATCTCACCAACCCACTTTTTAAATTTAGATTTATGAGCAACACAATCAGACCCTTTTACTGGTAAATAACAAGAATAACAAATATGTATTGATTTTTATTGTAGAATAAATGTTTCATTCACACACAAAAATAAAACCATCCAATATTTATTTTCAAAAATCAAAAGAAATCAATCAATCAAATCATTCATGCATACAAAAGAAAATTTTAATACAAAATCTGAAAATCCAACTTGGACCAACGCTTGGGAATGACAGGAATTTGATGCTGAGCTCCAAAGTTTTCAACTTTCAAAACCCTTGAATTGCAACAAATTTCCCATTGCTCCTTCCTCTTTGCATGCATAGAAAATCTCTCAGGAAAAAGAATCCAAATCCAACATGCACTCCAAAAAAGAATAACCCCACAAAACCGAAACCCTTTTTCTCCCCCAAAAATAAAGAGAACACTTTCCCCCACCAAAAGACAACCTCTCAGCCACTCCTTTCAACTTCCATTTTCGTCACTTTTCATAATGGAGTACTGTGTGGGGTTCTGGACTCAAAAAAATATAATTAAAAGAAAAAAAATTGGCTTGATGTTGATGGCCTTTTTTAGTTTTTTCTTTAAAAAAATAAAAAAATAAAAAAAAAATTGGCTTGGTGTTGATGGTCTTTTGTGTTAATCCACTTGGTCCCTTAGCGGGGCGTTACACACTTAGAAGTTGGATCCCAATTTTTTGTCACTTTCTCATTGTAATCAAGTCTCTTATGTGACAAAAGATGCAAGTTTAAGTGTACAAAGACCAAACCCTCAACTTTTTTGCATCCAATCAATTGTGCTTTAACTGAGTGGATAAAGGAGTATGCACTTCAATTCCACTTAGCTGAAGAACTTGCAACCTATTGAATTTTCCTACAACATTTACAATTACAAAACATAAGCTATAATATATAGTAGTGAAGGAAAAATGAGAAACTAAAAAATAAAAAGATGCAATGCTTGAGAGAATTTTTATTGCAAGAAACTACAATTAAATAGAGCCTTGGCCATTTATGAACCACCATTTGTGAGCATCTTTCCTGTACTTGTCTCAAAGAGTGCAAGTATCATGATTCTTTGAAGATATGAAGTGACCAAACTCACTCAAGACAACACTATATATCTACATTTGGGAATATTTTTATGAATGTAGTCTTGTACTCAACCACAACCTTGCCATCTCTATATGGTGTCATCCTCTTTGCAAAGAAGGTATCTCTAAGCTATAATATTTTGGAGACAAAGAAAGTGCTAAGAGATGCAAGAACATGGTCATCTTGTTCCAATGGTCAACAATGATCTTTTGCACCTTTTTGAAAAATGCTTTTGTGTGGTTAGATTCCTTGGCTTCTATTATGGTCCTTATCTGTTCAACCATTAAGGCCACATCATCATAAATTTGACCCAAGCATGGACAATCTATATTAGCATACCTAATCATGCTGATGATTGACTCAGTGAAACTCAGAACATATTCCACATGAGCTCACCACTCACCATCTATAATGTCCCCAAATCTGTGGTAAAGTGACTTAATTAATTTAATTGATTAAGTTGTCTAAAAATTAATATTATTTCAAATGCATGACTTTAATTGATTATTTTAATTAAAATAAAGTGGAAATAATAAAATATTAAAAGGGCCACTTTATTAAATAAAGTATTCTTCTAGAAGCTGGAGTTAGTTACAAGTTGGTTCCTTATGGAAGATTCATTGGAGCCTTTAAAAGGAGTGGAGTGCAAGGCATTTGGGCATCCATTGTTGAGTTGATATTTCTTATGCATTATTGCAAAGGCTTGAATCTCAGATTCAGCTAAATCTCTGAGGAGGAAAACCTTCAGCAGATTGGAAAAGGGTTGGACGAAAACCTAACTCTTTCTAAGAGTGGATTTGCAATGGAGTTCACATTGGGCTTATTAGCTACAGATTTGGGCTGAAAGAGCAAGATTGGGAAATTTTGTGTCTTCTCTGAAGACAAAATTTCCAGGGTATTCAATATTATCAGGTGAAAGCTATTTTATATTGGTGGCAATTATTTATAGTTGCAATTCATATCCAAAGATGTTGTAATTTTCAGTATTGAAGGAAATTGCAGTCAGGGTTTTGCCATATCATTTTATAATTGCTGTCATTGTTCTAGTCATTTCTGGAAAATTCTATATTATATTCCTATATTCAGATCAAATGATATTCCTGCCTTAATCATTGCATTTTATTGTGAATGGACCGATTGATCCTTGCCTTGATGATTGTATTTTACGAGTGGACTGATTGATTATAAAGGAACCAAATAATATAGATCACCCTATTTGGTGGGTGAATTAAATGAATATTATTTTTGTTGGGGCGTTGTAAGATATTATGAGTCTTGATAGGAGGTGGATTCGAATATTTTAATCGTTGAAGACTTATGTTTTGCTGCTGCCACCCATATTGGAATTGTGGTTTATAAGTGTCGCAGTTCAATAATACTTTCAGCCGCTTATTATTAAGGTAGCATTTATATGATGTGGGACATTGACCTGTTAACAAGCAGCTGCCACTTGTGACAAGAGTTGATCATCTGAGTAATGAATGTACAGTTCGATAAAGGAGAAGACAAAGAGAACTTATGTTGATTGAAATAAAGAGTGTTATAATATATTAAGAACAATTGCTTCTCCAAAGGATCCAACAATCTTATAAGAGTGTGATTGCATATTTAAAAGGGATTTGATTAGTGTCATGGAATAACAATTACCGTGGGATAATTGGACTCTCAGGTTGACGTGGGAAAGAGACAAGGTTTGTAGAGACAAATAAAGAGTTGTGATTTGTTATGCAAATAGTTGATATAAATTTGAGGGAACTTATAGCCGCAGTTTAATAAGGGAAAACCGTGGGAACACAACTTCCAATTAAGTGAATGACATCGGTTTATGCATCGCAAGACTTAATGGTGAAGAAGGCTGAATGCTAAGTCATCAAAGATGAGAATCGGGCTAGTACTTGAAGACAAATTCAAGTCTTAGCGCCGCTAGGATTCAAGGGAATGAACATTCCCAATGGTTGCGAATACTTCTGACTATACAAGGAGACAAGTGTTAGGCGATCTAATTTATATTCCTCAAACAACTGTGTTACCAAGTTAGCCGTTAAAATACTTAGTGCTGCTCTCTCTTTTAGTTGGTGTCTATATTGATATTGCTAGGTTAGAATTGCAATTCTATATGCAGTTTATGTAAAGGTTCAGGGATATCTCTATTTCTGGAAAGTAATAACTTTTGAGTGTAAAAGCATATATCTATTATGTCTGAATACTTATCTGCATTGAATTTGAATATTTGCAATGAAAGTTGAAATGGTGGCAATAGGTTTAGAGTTATTATTTATCCAAAAAGTATATTAAAGTTTCAATAGATTGGAATATTCAATTTGCAAGTGAAAGAGATACATCATTTCAGGATAGTTTGACAAATAACATTGCCAAAACTATAAGGGGAAATCGAAATTATCGTCTACAAGGGTAGGGGATATTACACCATCTAGGATCAATGCTTTGACTTTTTAGGTTCGCTCTATATTTGATTACCTCCATACACTCCAAAGAGTGTTGACGACCATAGTGCTCAATGCCTCTTGCACCTTAACAAGTCATCTCAAGACAATTGTGTGTGATTTAAATGAAATCTAGGCAATTTAATATGATGTAAAAAATAAAACAAATTAAAATATAAAAAAGTAGATGACGTCAAAAATAAAAAATATATTAAAAAATAAAATTCCTTCAACAACTCCAAGTTGGAGAAGGTCCTAAAGATGGCTTATGACATATGATAATTTGTCACAAATATTTGAATCTCTTTGGTTTTCATGTAGATTTCTTTGATCTACTCAATCTTTGTGCCAATCTTTTCCAATATCAAGTCGAGTGAGTAGATAGAATATGATGTCCAAAATATGCCCATATGTACCCTCCACTATTGAATTGGCTTCCCTACAATTTTAGCATTATGCGTTATGACTTGGACAACATTTTTGGGGCCCACCATCTCAATGGATTGTGTGAGAATATTGGCAATGAAATTTGCATCCTTCACTCTCCCTTCACAATCTATTGCCTTCAAAAACATCGTCCTTTTATTTTTGCAATCTTTCCATCCATAAAAAATGATGGACACTCTTGTTTTGGGCCATGTATTCTTGATTGCTCTCAATGATGCCTCTATGAAGTTTTCTCCTTGGCCAATAAGGTGGTGCACACCTTTCATACCTAGGACTAATGTAATCAATAGGTGTTTTGGCAATTGCCATTATGATATCTCGCCAATATGGTGATCAAACAAGGTTGAAAGGAAGCCCATTGCCTTAAATGCAATGAATAATGCTCTCATTTGCAACCTTCCTTGCTTCAATCATGAAGGCTTTTTCTAATGGGCCTCTTTTATAGGAAAGAAAGGGGGGTATTCTATTCTCAAAAAGATGGTGGTGGCATGAAAGGATGTGGCTCAGATGGTTGTGTTAAATTAGTAGGAGGTTTCTGCAATTCTTTCTTGGAAAGAGGATGCTCTTTCCTTTGATCTATTACTTACCATGTTGGTGTTCTCTTGTTCTGTGATATATCTTGCTTTTTGTTGCTTTGGCAATCTTTTTTTATTTGGCCCTACACAAATTCTTATAACTAAGCCAGTAATAGTGCATGGGTGAGTTTTCACTCGATTATATGAGCTCTTATACTCGTTCGCATGTTGGCTACAATGTCAATGATAACCCCTACCATAGGAAGTTATTCGATCATGGTTGTATGTCACCAAATAGGTGATGCTGCATCAAATTTAAATGAGCTTTCTACATGTGGGGCAATTGAACTAGAACTACAGCCATTTTGTATGAACATAACAAAACAAATAAATCATTACAAATTGATTATCCCACAACTTAAAAATAAAATAAAATTGGCATTATAATCCCTACATTATGTATAAAAGGTTTAAAAAATATTCAAAACTTAAAAAAAAAGAAAAAACCTTGAAAATTCTTGAAAAAATTCTTCGAAACTTGAAAAAAATAACAAGATTCACTCACATTTGATAGATAAATCTTCTGTGTACAGATTTTTCTCTCTTGTTAGTATATATCTTTCTTTTCTGTAGCCTTCACCTTTGAAGAAAAATGCAACAACCTTAAAAAAAACAATGGCAGCTTGGAGGCAAAAATGCTGCATTACTCACTTGCGTTTGTGAAATGAGACAAAAGAAATTAAGAGCCCTCACTTTAGGGCAAAGTTGAGTATTTAGGAGTTTTTGTTTTTTAAAATGTTAAAAAAAATGTTTTTTTAAATTTTTTTTGACAAGCAGCCCAAGTGTCCACTTGGGTCGGGCGTAGGTTTGCCCACGGTTTGCCTTGGGAACCCAAGGTGCTTAGGGTAGACCTTGGGTGAACTAGGCCAGACCCAGCCTTGAACTGGACCCATATGGGTATCCAGGGGGGTTTAACAGAACCTGGTAACATAGCCTAAAACAGAATCTGGTATTATTAGTTCTGCCCAAAATTCTAGTGAACTACAGAATGTATTAAATATCTCTAGTAGCAACTGTTGCCATCTTCATCAGCAATTGCCTGTCATCTTTGTTAGCAACTGTTTGTTATCTTCAGCAACAATTGTCTGTCATCTTCTACAACTGAAATATTTTCATCAGCAATAGTTTGACTTCATTAGCTTCTCTTGTTTTTGTCAGCATTTTGCTGTTTTAGATTTTCCTACATTCTCTCCCTTGATCTCAAATCACTGTACCTATGACTTTGTCATCAAATTTTAATCTATTATCTTTCCTAGCCCTTTAATAATGATATTTGTCAACTGTTCTTTTGACCTACAAAACCGAGTTTTATTTTCTTCTTTTGTACCAACTCTATTACATAATGGTGCTTCAATTCAATGTGTTTTATCTTTGCATGAAATATTGGATTATTACTTAATTGTATTGCTCCACCATTGTCATCAAATATTACTGTAGGATTTCTTTGTTCTTCTCCTAGATATTCTTAAACTCTTCTTAACCAAATTGCTTGTGTGTATGCTTACTTCATTGTATTGCTCCTCTATTGTCACAAAATACCACTGTAGGATTTCTTTGTTCTTCTCCTAGATATTTTAAAACTTTTCTTAACCAAACTGCTTGTGTAAATGCTCTTGTTAATGCAACATATTCTGCTTCTATACTTGATAATGCCATTGTATTCTGCTTCTTTGAACTCCAAGCAACCATTCCACTTCCTAGCGTAAAATAGTGTCCTGATGTACTCTTCCTATCATCTATTGATCCTGTCCAATTTGCATTCGAATAACCAAAAAACCTTGAATCCTCAACTAAATATAATGAATTTCATGATCTTTTGTTCCTTTCACATACCTTAAGATTCTCTTTGCTACTTGTCAATGTCTTTTAGTAGGTTCACTCATATACCTCGATTACCAGTGATATTCCAAACATAATATCCAACCTTGTAGCTGTCAAATACATTAAGCTTCCAACAATACTTCTATATTTCTTTTCATCTGCCTATGGTGCCCCATCTTCATTCATCAATTCTTCTCTATGTGCAATTGGTGCATCGACTCCTTTACAATCTAGCATATTGAACTTATTCAGAATATCTTGCACATATTTAGCCTGACAAATAAATAACTTATCATGAGATTGGTGTACCGCTATGCCAAGAAAATGTTGCATCAGTTCTAAATTAGTCATTTCAAATTCTCTCATCATTGCCTCTTTGAAATTTTTATTCATCCTATTTGAGTTTCCTGCATAGATTAGATCATTGACATATAGACAAACATAAAATGTTTTATTACCTTTCTTCTTGAAATATAGTGTAGGCTCATTCTTGCTTGTCACATATCCATTTGCTAAGAACCATGTATCAATTCTTAAATACCATGCTCCCATAGAGCACTTTTTTCAACCTATAAACATATCCTACTTTTCCTTCTTCAAAAACTTGTGGCTGATCCACATGTACTTCCTCTTCAATACAACCATTCAAAAAAACACCTTTTACCTCTACATGGTGTACTTACCATCCTTTTTGTGCTGTCAATGGTAATATCACTCTTAGAGTGTCATGCCTTGCAATAGGTGCATAGGTCTCTTCATAGTCTATACCATACTTTGCATCTCTTTTTGCAATAAATCTAGCTTTGTATCTTTCAACTGTTCCATCATGTTTATACTTTATCTTGTAATCCCATTCATTTCCCATCACTTCTTTGTCTTTTGGTAGCTTTACAAGCTCCCAAGTTTTGGTTCTTTCAATAGCATCAATCTCTTCCTCCTTTGCTGTAATCTATTCTTTATATTCATTTTCTTTTTCAAACTTAGTAGGTCTCACCTCAATATTCAATTATATTGCATAATTGATCAAATCATCATCTTTATTGCTGTCTCTAATTCGGCATCTTGTATGTCTTATTTCAAAATACTAATCTATCATGAGATTTGGAGGATGAGTTTGCATTACCTTCTTTTTTTGTAACAACATTGTTTGAATTTAATGTAGATTTTGCACTTTTAGCTTTTTCTTTTTGATCCCAAATTATTCCTTTACTTGCTGTTTCTTTATCTCTCTTGAATGATTTGCATAGACTCTTTCAACAAATATTGCATCTTGTGAAATGATGCTTTTCCTTCCTTGAGGGGAATACAACTTATAGGCTTTGCTTTCTGCATTGTAACCTGTAAATATGCATGCTTCACTCTTTGCATCCATTTTCTATCTTTTCTCGTCACCTATGTAAACATATGCTAAACAACCAAATACCTTCAATTGTGCCACTATAGGCTTTCTTCCATACCAAGCTTCATGCAATGACCTTTCATTGCAACAGATGGGCTCTTATTCATGATGTAAACAACAGTATTAATTTCTCCAGCCCTAAACATCATGTCCATACTCTTTGCTCTCAGCGTGCTTCTTGCTGATTCTATTAGTGTTTTGTTTTTTCTTTCTGCCACCCATTATGCTATAGTGTACAAAGTGCTGTTAATTGTCTGTTGACTTCATTCTTTGCACAAAATTCAGTATTTTATTTTGAACAAAATTCACCTCCTCTATCTGTTCTTAAATACTTCATGTATCTTCCACTTTCTTTTTCCTACCATAGCCTTAAACAATTTGAAGGCTTCAAAAGTATCATTCTTATTTAAAAAAAATAACCATATGCATCTAGTAAAATCATTAATAAATGTAATCATGTAGTGTTTCATTTCTATGCTTACCTAGGGCATGGTACCAGACAAATCTAAATGAATAAGCACCAATTGTTGACTTGCTTGCCATGTACTTCTGGGAAACTTGTCCCTTTGGTGTTTTTCAAGTGCACAACCCTTTCACAATTCCTTTCCTCTTCCTTGAATCTTTGGTAACCCATGTACCAGATTTTTTTGATATGACATGCAATCCTTGAAAATTAAGATGATCATACCTTTGGTGCCATAACCAACTTGCATCATCAGGAGTAGCATAACAAACATTTGAGTCAGTTGCTTTTGATTCTCAATGGAAACATTCAGCTCTTTGTCATCTCTTCTGTAGCAATTAGTGTTCCTCCTTGTCTCTTATCATAGATAATACAGACTTTATCATCAAATACTAGTTTTAGTCCCTTTTCAATGAGCTATCTAACACGTATTAGATTATGCCTTAGCTGTGGTGAGTGCTATACATTAGCAATTTTTGCTTTTTCTTTGTCTAGTATCTATATCCATCTTTCCTTTTCCACAAACTTCTAATGTTTTATTATCATCGGACCTTACTTTGCTTTTATAATTTTTATCAATCTTTTAAAATGTTTTTGTACATGTCATACGATTAGGACAACTTGAATCTAGAAATGTACCTCATTGTTTGTGTTATCAACTTTGTTGCATGAAAGAGAACTGTGGTGGATCTTTATCTTTATCTTGTCTTAGAATTTCATTTGGATTCCTTGTGTACTCTTGTACGTAGTTTGATTTTATTCCTTAATGTGAAATCTTCAATTTGTAGTCTTTCTATAGGACCATTTTTTTTTGCAATAATAACATTGCACCGACAATTTTTGCCGTAAATTTACCTCTACCTCTTGAGTAACCACAGCTTTTGCTTTGTCCTCTTCCTTTGAAATTTGAACTAACTCCTTGATATGAGTTCTCCCCTTTATTGCCTTGAGGGAAACTTGTACTTGCTCCTTGATTATAATTGATTTTTTCCTTTGCCATCAATGCTTGATCTAGACTACCCATAAACTTTACTTTCTCTTCATGGGTAAGTAAAGATCCAATTTTAAAGCATCTTAATTTTGCACTGTTCTGAAGTAATCACACTTTCTCTTCATGGGTAAGTAAAGATCGAATCAGTCCTTCAACTTTTAAAGCATCTAAATTTTGCACTCTTCTGAAGTAATCACAATATGCATCCACTTGGTTGTAAGAGTTCTAAAGATTTTCACAACCACATTATCTTTTATTGTTTCACCATATGTTCTCATTTATTCACTGTATCTGGCACTCTTAACACAACAATCTTCAACTTTTTTATTGTCCTTTATTCTTAAATTCTCAAAATTCATTCTTAGTGTATGAAGCTTTGCAACTGTTACCTAATTTGTACCTTGATATGAACTTTCTAATGCTGTCCATGCTTCCTTTGCTATTTTACAACTCACAATTCTTGGATAAATACTTGGATCTATTGTGCTTTGAATATAGAAGAATGCTTGAGGATCCTTTTTCTACTTGTCTTTTTTTCTGTCTTATCTTTTGTATTTAATACTCTCTAGTCTTGAGGCTCAACATACCTGCTTGTTATGATGTTCCATACTCCTTTCCATGTCATTACCCTTTTTAACTAATCTTTCCAATAATCAAAATTCACAGTTTTGAATCGTAAAACTGGCACTGCACCATTATGGGCTGCCATAATAACTATCAAAGATAGTTGATATTTTCTCTCAAGGTCTCAGAATTTTGAACTCTGGTGAAGGAGCTTCAAATTTGAACTTGTCCAATGAAATTCTCACTTACATGGTAAAACTATTGTGCTGATAAAACTTTGCTTTGATATCACTATTAGTAAGTTTGGTATGGGACAGGGGCTGCTAAAAATTTAACACACTAAAAGAAAACTCACTATTTTAAAATCATCCACTTCCTATAGGTTGAATTGCAATCTGATTTTTTCTTCAAATCTCTAATAAAACTTCTTCAAAAACTTCCTACAAGTAGACTGAAACAGTGCATCTAATATAGAATTTGATCTCGTAAATTTTTTTGACAAAAAACATTTAAAACAATCCTAAAATAAGATGCCTTACATACATGTAGTTCTCCAACTGGGCGTTTAAAACTAAAATAAAACCAAAATTTGGGTGAATAAATCAGTAGATCATGGCCTTTACAAATAGCTCCTAAATATGCCAAAAAAATATCAACAACATCTAATTAATAAATAAATCCTTAAATTTAGTTTTCTAGAAATAATTTTAGATTGCTGAAAAGTAATGCCTAAAATATTGTTTGCTATTATTAGCTGTGCCAAAATTTTAGTGAAACCATAGAATGTATTAAAATGTCCTTGCTAGCAACTGTAGGTCATCTTTGCTAGCAACTGTATGTCATCGTTGCTAGCAACTGTCTATTATCTTTGTTAGCAGCTATTTGTTATCTTTTTTGTTTTTTTAACGTAAAGGCCAAAAACATATTAAAAGAACAACTGATTACAAAGTAGATCTGCCTGTCTTAAAAACACTCATGGCACACCAATTCTAGAGAATCAAGAAGATCCAGATGGATTGAAAATAGACAATCAACAAGAGAGAAGGAAACCTCCAAACTCCATAGATAGGGCATAAGCATTTGTTCCCATGAAGATTGTACATACGCGAGTATTAGAAATAATGGTTTCCCTTATGTTAAAAAAATTGGACCCAAACAAGAAAACCATTTAAAATTAGTAATGCTAAAGTTAACCATGGTGGAATAAATAGAAAGAACACTAGAAAAAACCTACACACTAGCAAGAAACACAAAAGTAGGAATCATGAATCTAGAGAGCCATTATAATCAACGTTAAGAAAATTATTAAAGTGTCTGCTCATATCTTAGATAGGGTAATCTTGGTCATTTTTAGTACCAACCTTAATGTTATTTCAATTAGAAGCTGATTTAACTAAAAAATGAGCAACCTGACTTAACAACATTGAAACCATGAATGAGGATGTTGACATCTTTCTTACATTCATTCAATTGCCATTGTTTGAAGTGAGAGGAGGACTTGCAGTTGCTTTTGAAATGATCAACCGAGATTTTAGAGTCAAATTATAGAATGATATTGGTAAAATGCCTTTCTTAGCATGTAAGAAAGCTTAGCGAATGGCCATAGCCTCCACAAAACTATTAGAACCGACACCAAGACCACCTGCAAACCAGAATTCAACTCTGCCATTGTGATCACAACAATCACCTCCCATGTTAGCATTTCTAGGATTGCTTTTTGAAGCATCATCAACATTAATTTTAACCAAGCTTGGAGGAGGGCATTCCCATTGAGTAAGTTGATAACCTGAGGGTTGTTATTGGAAGAGGCAAAAGAGGGAGAAGCTACAGGAATACTAAGACTCATTAGAACTTTGAATTCCTACCAAAAACTTGGTTGATAATCTTGAATACGAACTTGACAAGTTTGTAATGTCCCTTTTTGGAGGCGAGCAAGAAAAATAAGTGATTTTTTTTTTTATTATTTTTGATTTTGGTGCTCAAGGAAGAGGTTAAATGATATTTAATATGATTTTTGGTGAAGCTAAAATATTTTTATATATTTTATTTAGGGCTGGGCAATCCCTTTTTTGGGAGTTATGAGGAGAAAAAAATAAATAAATTTTGAAATATATGTTTGGCGCCCAAATGGAGAAACTAAAAATAAAATAAAAACAAAATTAAAAGGTGAGAAAGTGGCACCCAAATTGGGTTGGCCAATTTGGTGTAATGTGGAGTGGTTGCTATATATATACAAGGTCATTTGGACGTTTTGTTATCATCGTGCATTATTCTTAAGTTCTGATCAGCAATTATTGCAGCCATTCGAAGGACGAAAATCCTTGCGAATTTTGGGTGAGTTGGACGAAAACCTAGCTCATCAATGGAGGACTTCATGATGGGGGTCTACTTGTGCTTCAATGGATTTTGGTGATGAATTCTTATGCTCAGATTTCAGATTAGTTATTGGTGACTTTGAAGGGTAGATTTGATGCTATTTTGGCCTAGGGTTTTACCCTAGAGTGGAGTGCCCAAGTTGCAGGTGGTGCGCCTTGATTTGGAGAATCAAATTTGGCATGTGTGGAGGATTTTGACAAGTTTCAAGGGTTGCAAACCCTTACCTCCAGGCCAGCAGGCCAGCGCACCATTGTGGTAGGGTTTTGGAGGCATTTTTGTCATATATTTGCATTCATCTTTGCATCTTGTGATAGCTGGAGCAGTTCGCCCAGCTAGGATTAGCGTAGATCAATATTTCATGCACATTTTGGCTTGTTAGTAGGGTTTATTCATAGCAGAAAACCACTGTAATAATTCTGGGCAAGTTTGGAGCCCATTTTGTGGTGAACTTGCATAAATAATAGGTCTGATTTTGTAGCAGCAGAATTGAACAAATTGGTAGTCAGATTTTGCATGTTTTGGATGGTCAAATTGGTGTTTCATTTTGCTGGTTACATTCATGCTTGATGTTAGATATATATATTTGTCATAATCTTTGAGGCATTTTGGAAGGGTTTATTTTGTTGTTCATGCTTATTTCGAATCAGAAATTCTGTATCAGAAACTAGGGTTTTTAGCAGAAATTTCAAGTGCAGAATTTGGTCAGAAAATTGTGTTTTAAAAACCAGAAAAATCATCAATATTCTAGTTGGGATATTTCAAAGTTTGTTTTAGGTTGGCCAGTATTCTACCCCAAACTTGATTTATATGCCACGTTGTACCATTAAAAATCCTCCGAGTTTGCTCCCACCAAATATTCTAGCAAATCTAACCAAGACCAATATCATGCAAAAGATTACTTAGTTAATTCATTACTAGGGGACTTATTTACATCTTAGTTAAGTTTACTTAGGTCCTAGGAAGGAATCTTTCTAGATGATGTTAGTTATCATTAGTTGTTATCTTATCCTTTGACAACTACTACATGTGAACCTAGGTAAGTGTGATTAGTTGTCTCATGTCATATGATTAAGACACTTGTCATAATCCTATGACATCTTGCATCTCACCTTGGCTATATAACCAAGGGGTCTCTCTCATTGTAAACGATCAATCTCAAATCATCTCATATCATTGACATTGAATACAGTCTATTCTTGTCATATTTATCTCTCTTTTTGTGCTTTCTATTTGGTCCATAGATCTTGGCATCCATAGCCAATTCTAACATGGTATCAGAGCGGGTTGGGTGCCATTGGTGAGTCTTTTTCTGAAGAGAGATTCCAGATTTGGGGGTGTTGCATTTTTGGCTCTTTGTTGCAGGTTCATATCGGAGCTTGCTGGTGCAAATCTAAGCTCACCATTGTGTTCGGAAGGTTCGGGAAAGTCGATTTTGCCTTTTGTTTCGTCCAAATCGGACATATGAGGCCAAATCTATGAGGGTTTGAAGCTGAAGAGTGGTTGCTAGATCCAGAAGCTAGCTGCAATTTTGGAGCATTTTGGGTCAAATCCGACCCTGCCATCGCGTCCAAAAGGGCCAAAAACTTAAGATCGACTATCAAATCGTCCAAATCGGAGCAATTGTCTGGTGAGGCAAATTTTTTTTGCTCAGAGAGCCGTACGGCCCCCAAGTAGTCATAATTGTAGTAACGGTATGATTTTTTCAAAAAAAATTATTTCAAATTCGTCGGAAATTTTTTGAAAATTCATTGTGTATCGATTAAATATTTTTTGCAAAATTATTTGAAAAAAAAAAAGAGGAAAGTTTTTTATTTTTGTGGAGTACGCAGGAGACAGGGTACACAGTGTACCCTGTACCCACAGTACCCGCGGGAAGAATCTCCGGGCGCCATGTGGCCGTAGGCCGTGGCCCTCGCCGCCCCCTATTTCCATCTACCGGTGATCAAACATCACTCATCGGCGGCCAACACAGCAGGAGTCTTCGAAAAAAAACCTGGCGGACATTTTTTACCATTGGCGATCAACCCGAGATTCCTTCATAATACTCTGAAAGAATATTCCGTCAACAAGATTCTGGTCAAGATTTCGGCGCATATTCTCCAACAATATTCCATCATAGCCCAGATTCCGTGGATTGGCATATTCCGCAGGGAGGGAGCATATTCTTTTTTTAGCCTGACGGTCGTCAAATTTAACTTCGTGGGTTGCTGACGTTAGCATTACATCGGCACTGCTTTGAAATTTTTTACCCCTCGGTTGTGCTTTTTGATTTTTCAGTCCAACTTTGAAGCCTCATATCTCGGTCATTTTGGCTCCTTTTTTCGAGCAATTTTTTTTGATTTGGGCTAATTTTTCGTGCTCTACATAGTGGTGCAATCAATTTCGGGTATTGGTGTCTGGTTTTTCTAGAAATTGCAGATTCTCACAGGTGTTGCTGCTTCGTCCTCATTTTGGGAACTTCGGGAGTTCATATCTTGCTCCTACGGTAACATTTTTTGGTGCAGTTTCTTTTGAAAGTGCATGATTTTTCGTGTACTTATCAGTGGTATGATCAGATTGATCTCATTGTATGCCAAAAATTGTACTTGAATCTGTGGCCTTTTTTGGGCATTTGCATGTACCAAGATCAAGACCACTTCGCTGTTTTTGGCAAGTGGCAATTGTAAACGCACTAAATATAAAGTGCCAAATCAGATATTGCTTGGGGGGGTTTCTTGATTGAGTTAATTTGGGGGGGTAATCTTGTGGATGATTCATTTGTGTTGATCATTTGAGGAGGTATCATGGGTTTTTCTATTCATCCTTCTGTGGTAATGCTGAATAAGGATAATTATGAGTCTTGGAAGAAAGGTATTCTGACACATCTCAGGTGGCTTAAGCTTTTGCCATACCTTTATGGGCTCATACCTGAACCAGACACACCTTGGAAGCAATCAATTTGGGGTAATAATAATGATCACATTGTAGGATTAATTGGTTCATATATTAGTGTTGATATTCCTATGGAGATCTCAGATATCGAGTGCCCACACACACTTTGGACCAAGATTTGGGAGATTTTTGGAGACCATCATATCTCTCCATTCCCAGATGATCCTGTTGTAGATTGTTTAATTCCCCTTGATGATGCTGATAATATACCCTATGATGATGATACTTTAGAGGAGCTTGAGTATAATAAATGTCTTGAATGTCCAGTTGACAAAGAGACTTCTCTTCTTGCTTCTCCTATTGAGATCACATCTTCATCTATTGTTGTACCTGAGGATACTTGTGATTCAACAGTTTTGGCTCCTAGTGATTCAGTGCAACAGGACATACATAGTCTTCCAGATATGGCTACTTTGGATGGCTTCTTGACAGGTATTTCAGACTTGTTTATGGAGTCTCATCTTGCAGATTTGGAGGACACCATTGATGACATTCATCTTCTCTTTGATAGAGAAGAACCTTCTTCAGTTGTTATGAGGGAACACCTTGACCCTCTTGTTCATTCTCTACATGATCAAATTGGCGTGAGTGTGGATACTTTTGGACAACATTTGGAGGAGTCTTCTTTGTCTTCAGAGGGGATATCTTTGTCTTTGGATCATGTTCTACATTCATCTCTACTTGATGTTGGATTTTTCTTTTCAACAGTGTGGCCTAGAACGCCTGTTTGGAGTGTGGCAGCTTTCAGCATCGACATGGAGACACTTGAGCATGCTTCAGAGACACCATCATTCATCGTCCATATTCCTGACATCCTGCATACATCCTTGGTTTTGTTTCTTCCTAAGGGGAGGAACGTTGTTCGGCGAGATTGGATCATCGTTAGCATTCAATGTCGAGCTTCTACCATCATTGCAGGAGACTCAACATTGAGGGGGGGCTACCTTGTCTCTCTTCTACTTCTCTCTTATGGGGGGATCTTTTTCCTCACATGCGTTTTTACCTTCTCATTCTTCATTGAGAGTATTTCACTTTTTGTATTTCATCTCTCTTTTGGAGAGGAGTTTTGTCCCACTGGGTTTTCTCCTTTTCTCCGTTTGTGAGAGATTTCATTTCATTTGCATATGTACATGGGTACCTAACATGGCCTAATAGCCGGGACCCATTCTTGCATACTTGTGTCATTTGCATAATAATCTGCTACTCCCTAAGTTGCACTTAAGGGGGGGTGTTGGTGTAAATAAAGTCTTGTGCCTAGTTAATTCATTACTAGGGGACTTATTTACATCTTAGTTAAGTTTACATAAGTCCTAAGAAAGAATCTTTCTAGAAGATGTTAGTTGTCATTAGTTGTTATCTTATCCTTTGACAACTACTACATGTGAACCTAGGTAAGTGTGATTAGTTGTCTCATGTCATATGATTAAGACACTTGTCATAATCCTATGACATCTTGCATCTCACCTTGGCTATATAACCAAGGGGTCTCTCTCATTGTAAACAATCAATCTCAAATCATCTCATATCATTAACATTGAATACAGTCTATTCTTGTCATATTTATCTCTCTTTTTGTGCTTTCCATTTGGTCCATAGATCTTGGCATCCATAGCCAATTCTAACAATATGCCACGTTGTACCACTAAAAATCCTCCGAGTTTGCTCCCACCAAATATTCTAGCAGATCTAACCAAGACCAATATCATGCAAAAGGTTTTAGGGCTTTTAGCTTCAAAGAAGGTCACAGCTGATTCACAAGAGAGTCTTGGATAGAATCAAAATTATTCCATGAAATTCCTAACAAATCACACCATAAACTGTGAAAAAAAGTGGCGAAGGGGCAAGCTAAAAGTTGTCTACTAGACACTTCATCTTGAAGGAACAGATACATCTTTTTGGACCAACAACCCCTTGTTTCTGAATATTACCCTTATGAAGACTTTTATCTAAAGTTGCAAGCTGCATGAAAGCATTAATCTTAGGCTAACATTTAGCATGCTAGACCTTTTTCCATAGCTTAGAGTTTTTAACTTCCAAGACATCTTCTAGAAGAGTTTTGTAAGTAGCTTGGATAATGTAAATTCCAGAACCTTTCAAACCCCCTCTAAGGAAATTTGAATCTCTATCCAAAGGGACCTTTAGGGATGCTAAAATATGAGCTAAACGATTAATGAGGAGAGGGAATTGTTGACCTAGCCAAAGATGTTTAGGTTTCCATTTCCAAACCTTCACACCATCTTGCATAACTACATATTGAAAATCAGAAACATAATCCATCCAACTTCAATACATTTATTTGTTAATTCTAAGAGATTAACAATGATTGAAATATCTTCAACAACAATTTTGATATCTTCATCAACAACAGTTTGACTTCAACAACAATAGTAGTTTGACTTCATCAGTTCTCTTAATTTTGTCAGCATTTTTCTGTTTGATATTAGATTTTCCTACAGAACAACCTCAGCAAATATTAACCCATGCCAAATAAATTTTGCTTCAACTTGGTTATTTGTTTTCACCCCAAGCCTGAAAATAATCCAGAAAGTAGTGTTTCCATTGTGATTTGGACAAATTCCACCTGCTCCTAAGGAACCTGAGTTTCTACTCGATGCTCTGTCGCTATCCATTTTAGCTCAAAAAGCTTGTGGGTGAGGGGTTGCATTTAATTTTCTTAACCTTGATTTTAGCAACCCCATCATTGGAGGTGTTATTTGCTTATATTGAAAAAATAAATAAATTTAATTAGCACACTAACTTCAGATTACACAACTTTTTTTTTGTTTTTATTTTTTGTGCTTAGTATTTCTGCAATTCATGCTTTTGCTGATTAATGAAGGTTACAAGAGAAATGGGATGATGAGATACATTTTGCATTTATTTTTAAGTTTTATTCTATTAGAATTGGTTACAAATTGTTTGTGATGCATGTTAATAATCTTGTTATGGCCAACTGCTAATATTGTTTGCATAGGGCAGAGTCAAATATCCAAGATAGTAGCTGCAATCATCATTTTTGTTAATTTGTGGATGCAGATTTCATGGTGTTCCAGCAGAGGAACGCTTGCATTGGAGATCATTCCTTGTAAAACTTGGAGCAGATAACCTCAAAGGTGCAAAGAATGATGAGCTGCTTGTAGCATCTCATAAGTATGTTTTCATTACATCCCATTATATGCATTATTGAGTATTCAGTTGGAATTTCACATATGTTGGAAGAATATATTGAAGCGGATTTAAAATAGTCTGGAAGAAGAAAACAATTATCTTCATTAATAACTTCTCTTGTTTGGTTGGTAATGATCTGCAAAATCCTTCAGCCCCAGGCAAATTCTGGAAGACTAGCATTTGCTCATGGAATGGGACCAGTGGGTTGTTTCAGTTTGAGCAGTGCTCTCATCTTCAGTCTTTGTGAATACCAAACTCAGCCCTTTCCTCTGAAGAAGTCTCTGTTTGTCACCTTTATTTTATGAATTTCTTTTTAGGAGTTATAATCTTGCTCCATTTGATTCTATATCAATGTTACCAGAGCCTCATTCAATTTCTTGCATCTCTGTTCGTTTCAGTGGGCTTGAGCCTCACATCTGAGAATCCTACCCTTGTTTGCAACTGCACAGACCACGAAGAATCCTTATTCAGTTGTCATCCTTTCTTGCAATTAATTGTGCTATTTGAGGCCTCTCCTTTTGCAAATAATTGGTCTTGCATCTTGACAGTGAAGAACATTGAATTGCTTACACAGGGTTTGCTGATTATCTAATAAAAACTGTTTCTCCTTGTTATCTATTTTAAATTTTTTGTTGTTTAGAGGGATTCGCATGAGGTAGTTGCAGAGCTGAAATTACTGAAGCTTGTGGTTGAAGATATAAACTCCATCTACCGGCCAGAGATGTGGCTGTTGAAGATTTTTTCAACTGTGAGACTCTTCCACTAGATCAAGCGGCAAGTTATACTAGTGTGAGAATCTCTAATCAGATTACGGTACCTTCACTGTATTCTCCAACAATTCTCTTCTCTAACACCTTTATCCAAGACCAACAATGTTAACCATCATGTAGTTTGTAAAAATTCCATCAGCTTCGTGAGCCAACTAGATTAACAAATTTTATATTTAAGAATTCAAAATAAAGAACATCAGGTCTTCATTAAAGCAAGCTGTGAAGATTCAACCATCATGTAGGTGTTGTATATCAATCCTTAGAAACAACTTTAAAGATTAAAGGAACCAGTTTCTTTGAGCATATTCCATTTCTAATCAAGGCTCTACTGAAGTGAAAAGGAAATAGTTTCTTTATATTTCTCTTCAGGGTTTAATAAATTCTTTCTTTAAGGTTTTTAGAAGAGCTTCGTCTTTTAAGGAGCTGCAGTTTGTTTAATCAGTTGTGTGAGGAAGGCAAGAAAGAAACATTATAAATTATTTACTTACTAGGTTTTTAAAGGTTAAAAATAATTTAAAAAAGTGTAAACAAATCTGTTAATTAGAATATGTATCATTTTTGGTGATGTCCTAGCCATTTCTAGTTGAACCAACAGAGTCATTTAGTTGTTACTCTTTAAGAAGTCATATCAAGCCAGGAAGACCTTTTATTATAAAGTAATGCTTCATGGTTGAGCTTTGGCAAAAGTCAATCTGCAACAAGGCGTACAGCTAGAAGAGTCAAAGTGGTAGGTGTAGCTGTTGAGCATGTTAGTTATCTTGATTCATTAGCTTAGCAGGTCACATGTCTAAGAATGAATTGAACAATGAAGATTATCAAGAACTTACATTTTCAATAACTATGAGTATCTTGAGTAGAAAAATGACCTACCTTCATGAGCACAAGTGCCGCAACTTCAAGGAATCCCAAGAAATTGAGATTACATTTATAACCTTTGGCTTATACACAAATTCAACTTTCCAAACATAAACAGATTGAGCATTAAATCCAATGTTTTTGATATTTGTAAGTTTGTAACTGCCCTAAATGTCCTTTTGTGATTTTATTTTTTCATTGCTTAAGCTTGTATGCCCAATGATTATTGTAGTTTCCTTATTATATGATTGTTTTTTAGCTACATATGCTTCTCCTTTCTCAAATTGAGGATGACGTCTTTGAGTTCTAGGATGTATGTAAATGTATAGCTGTAAACTTAGTTGGTAGTCTCAACCACCCATCTAGTGATGATCATAACAACTTATTTGTGATGGTAGGATTTATGTTGTAGGGCATGCAAGTACCTAGGGACATACTCGACCTGAACAGATCTGTGTATGAATCCCAGCTAGGGTATGCCTTGGGTTCATATAGTTGAGCCCAAAACCTTTTTCCTTGTGTAGTTAAATTCTATAAATTTTCTTTTCATAAGTGTTTGTGAGTTTTTGAATCCTTGTTACTTCTTGGAAAATGCAAGGTGACAACAAAGAAGAAAATAAATAAAAGAATGACAATATTTTTGAAAAAAAGCCCGTCCATATCAAATGGATTCACAACAGCATAATAGGGCCTTTCCCTGATCGCTATTGGTCTACTTATCCCTAGATGTGAAAGCCCTTGTCTTACCCTGCTAGCAAGTGCTTACTAGAGAAACACATTCATTGATTGTTTAGAGTCTTGTTGGTGATCAGATTGAGTAGGGATGAGGGAGATTGATTAATAGATATATCAATGGGTTGAAATCCATTTTTTTAATAATTCATGATTAAAAAGACATGCTAAAAACATTCTTTTTAAAACATAAAAGATATATATATATATATATATATATATATATTGCCAGTCCGGCCCTTGCAAAAATAGTCCCAGTTTGGGTCGGGTGCGGGTCTAGATCTGACACACTTATGGGTCCAGGGAGGGTCGCGCTAAACACTTGCGGGTTCATATCGAGTGAAACCGAGGTGAATTTGGCAGGTACGTGTGCCAATTTGGCGAATTTTGCCATTTTTAAAATTATTTTTTCACTAAAATGTGAAATTCATCCCAAAACCCTAAAACGTGGTATAGAAGACATCCAAAAGGCAAAAGAAAACTCATTTCTCATAATGTGAATGAAAAACAAAAATATTATCCTCCATTGCTGATGCTTTTTCTTGCTTGCCATTGCACGAATAGAGTTTATTGATCATTGAATGTTCCAAGCCGGTTGTTTTTCTATTCCTATACATTTGCAAGAGTTCATTTGTTGCCAAGGAGATTGTAGAGGAAGATTTCTTCAAAAGAGGTAGGTTTTTTAAAGTTTTTGGTTTTTTTTTTCCCTACATTTTTTTACAAATGAACTCTCTTGTTTTGTTTTGAAGTTTTTGTTTTGTTATCATTTTTCTAGGTATCTATAACACATGCTTAATTTCTAAAAATGAATTAAATGGTATTTATACATTTTTGTTTTCATTTGTTTAAATTCTTCGAATGTGTTGTTTACTAAACTACTTGTATTAGGTATTACAACGACAATTGGTTCTAGCTCTGTGAGTCGACCCTGCTTTAAAACAGACCTAATGTTAGTGTTTGGTAGCTTCTGAAGATATTTTCTCCTTAATTTATTCTTGTGAAGGCAGGTTGGCCTTATTTTTTATAGAGGAAAAATTATACTTGTTCAAGGTCGGCTCTAAGATGAAGGGTTGCCTAGCTTGTATAAATAGGAGAAGGTGTCTCCTCATTTCACAATTCAATCAAGCAATTTCATTCACTCCAATTCAAACTTCAGCAGCAGATCGAGTTTCCTAAGCAGCAGATCAGGATCAAGGAGAAGAGTTAATACTTAATGTATTCATGAAATTGCACCAGATAAGTGCAGATCCTTGTATTGTATTCGCCCTTTCTAGGGCCTGTTATTCTTCTAATATATAAAGAGAATATTGTTGCTGGGTTTTTCTCCCTCGAGTAGGAGGGTTTTCCTAGGGTAAAATGTGGTGTTCATTGTCTATGTGTTGCATTTTCTGTTTGCTTACATTTCTAATCCTAAACTAACATGGTATCAAAGCGAGGTTCATCAGATTTGTCTAAGCTAACATTGCAGATCTCTGAATTTTTTTTAAGAGGATTGAAGCCTGGACGCCTTGGTCTGAATTTCACTAGGCGAAGGATTTAATGAGGCTTTTTCAGGTTGTGGTTGAATCTTTTGTTTGAAAGGCGTCATATGTAATGAGTCGTGAAGGACTAAACTTCTCATGATGTCGATTATACCTGGAGTTATTTTTGTATTGGGCAAATCTTGAAGATTATTGATTGCTATATACATCAGGAGCCTTCTAAATGTATGTATGTATATTCTAGTGTGGGTGTTAATATTATAGTTATCACTGATCATATCGATAACATTGTGCAGAAGCTTTCAAATGACCTGATGCCGGGTTTTACATTTCAAAGTTAATATTTCATGCTATGGCATAACTAACTGTCATAAAGCTGCCATTGCCAAAGATAATGCTACGCTTGGATGGAATCATTATTTAATTCAGTTACTGCCGAGCATAAGGAGTCAGGCAAAAGTATTTGGTGGAGTCGATGCTAATGTGAACTAGGAGTTAACACGAGACAAAGAGAATAAGTAAGGCTGACGGGAATGGTACACGTCTTCTTGGTTGCCAACTAGTAAGACATCTGATAGGAATGTGTCTATCAAGGGCGGTCGTCTTTGTGTTGCTAATACTATCTCTTGGATGGCTCTGCCATCATTAAAGGAGGAGTCTAGTATAATTTCTTGCATAGTCGAAGAAGTGTGATGGCCTGGCTAATCACAATTATAAGTTGGACATATTTGTTATTGCTGATAGTCGCTTGCAAAAAAAAAAAAGACACGGGTATATAATGCTTTGTTCACTGTCTGATTGCATAGGAGCAAAGGAATGCATATAGGATGGTGATTCGACGGGCATTGTGTCGAGTTATTCCAATCTTATATTTTCATTCTTTGTATTACTGCTTCTTGCGTATTGGGTGTTGGAGTATACAAGGGTGATGTGGAGAGGATTTGGAATCCATCGATGACAATGGAGATCTTAAGAGGAACTGTGGACAAAGGGAAGTAATTAATAATTAAATCTTCCGCTCAGATAAGGCCTGTTCGATGCATGAATAACTATTTAAGCAGTGGTAGAGAAAGGAGAAAAGGGTCGATCCAGCGCCAATATTAAATTTGGAAGTTGATTCGTTTTAAAGGAGCACGTAACACGCATCTGGCAATTCCGTCTCTGAAGAATCCATGTAGTGGCAATCGACGGGTTGGTATTTGGATTAACATTATCACAAAGACTTCAACGCGCGACATACCAATGAAAGCATTCAATCCCCAAGCACGATACAACATCATCATTCAAGCGGGAAGCTATTCGTCAAGGAGGCAATGGATATAGGGAAGTCACGGAAGTTCTCAAGTCACAGAGCCATAATCCTCTGGAAACTCACGTACTCATACATGGTCGACTGGTGGAAAGATACAAGTGTGTTGGGCTTAATCTCTAAATTTGGCGTTGGTTGCTCATGCGGTATCGGATGCTGATTGAAATCTTATGCTATATTTCTTGTGCGTCTCTCTTGTCAGGGACAATAAGACAATCACTGTATTCCATCGCTTCTTAATTTCATGCTACCGTGGTGAAAGCACTTCCGTCACAAGAAGCTTTCGGTGATTGAGTTATTGATAGTCAAATACTCTTAACCTCGGGAGTGCTGATTGTAAACGTTCAGCTATTTCAAATGTTTTGCAACACTTCTTCGTTATTTAAAGAGGAGAAGTCCCTCTCTGCTGGGAGCAATGCGTAGGGAAGGGAAATGTTTAACTAAGTTCCTATCTTTTTATGCTTCAGCGGCAGGACACAAGGGTGCATAAACACAATGCGCCGTAGCTAAGCTTTTCTCTGGTTTCTGCAGAGCTTAACTACGACTAACTAGCTTCTATCTATCCAATACCTTCAAGATGAACAGAGCATGAGGGTAAAGGAGCGGGAATGGAATGGTTGGATCACTTGAATTCGCCGTCTCCAGAGGATATGACCGAGGCTCTGAACTCTCGGGTATACACCGGGATAAGGTTGGTACAAGCAAACACTCTGCACGGTAAACTAGATCCGAGATCTGCCAAGGAGGAGGGACTCCTATCCGAGGTATGAGCTTAAGAAATAGATTACTAGAAACAACAAAATCACGATGCCTTGGCCAACGAGCTTGCTAAGGAGGAGGGACTCCTATCCGAAAGGAGGGAAATGAGACAACAAGTTATTAAACATGCGACGAGATAACTCACAGATGATCAAATGTACCGATATTCTTCTTCAATGCTTTATCAACTAACTACAAAAGTTGGGGAAAAGCAAAGGCACCTAAATCATGCACAATTACAATCATCCAACCAACTCTCATCCAAGAGTGAACAAATATTCATTAAAGTGTTGGCAAATAATGGCGAAGAATTTTGCATAGCAAGTGGTGGGGTTAAACAAATAATGAGCCTGTCTTACGATAGAACCAAAGGAGTGGGCAAACCTCAAAATCTCCTTTGATAACAATGAGCTCGCTAATCAATTAGCAAGATTTATTCCCAAATAGGGGAACAGCGCGCTTAACTCCTGAAAGCTACTTCAAGAACCCGAAGTCAACAAAGAGTCAATTGGAACTACTTCATTGATCGAAGCAAACTAAAGGCTTTAACTTGTACCGTAGAAAGTCTCCAAAATAGACATCCACATTTAGTGGAGATCTAAGATCCACAAATCGCGGAAGTCAATTAGACATCCTTAATTAGTGGGATCTGACAATGCATGATTTAAGGAAAGTGGAGTTAAACTTGGAAAGAAGCATCAAGTTAACTCCAACTACATTTAATAGCATCTTGAGTTGACTTGGAAAGAAGCATCAAGTCAACTCAAGTCTCATGAATGCCACTTGGAGGGTGTATGGCGTCCTTCTTTGGTGCATTTATAGCTCGCCATTAATCAACAGTGTCTCAATCCATTGATTGACCTCATCAGCTTCTGGGGAGTTAATGCTCTGTAGGATGATGACGTGGCGTCGGAGCATGACCTCACCCGTTGTGAGCTGATTTCCGAAGTCAATGCATTGAGATGCTGCCTCTTCTAACTTGGTTGATAAAGCTGCTACCTTAGCCAGCTTACAACCCTCTGGCTCGTCAAGAAAGGTGCTGCGGATGACATCCCTGAACTGGTTCTGTACAGTCACCAACTCGACGTATTCTCCTCCCTCACGCTGATATTCCATGCAAGGGAAAGATATTACCAACATTCTTGCGAAGTTGATAATAGTGGCAACCACCCTTCTGTAATCAATCAACTCTACTGAATGAGCGTCGTAGGCTTTCACCTTGTACGCCAATTGTTCCTTCCAAGCAAACAGATGTTGCTTGTTTTCCTCAGAGTATACTGATTGATATGCTAATTGCAAATCTGCAATTGTACTTTCATCTTCAAGCCTCTTTTCTGCAATCCTTTGTTCCGACTGCTGGATCTCCACGCGAAGTTCATGTGCTCTATCCCGTAACTGGTATAGGTTCGCCAGTACGCATCTACCCTTGAGAACAAACTCTTCCACCTGATTTCTCAAGTGTTTGTCGAATGTTAACAATTGCCGATGATTTTGTTCGGCGGGGAGATCTAGTAGTCCTGCCGGTAGGGCTGAGACGTTGGGTGTGCCATGTATCAAGCTGGTGATGTAAGACCTCAGTTTCTGATTTTCAGCCTTTAAGGCTGCCTTTTCTTTACCATCTTTGGCCATCCTTTCTTGTGCGCTCACCGAAGCTATTCCGAGAAGGTCCGCCTCCACCTGTCGTGTAGTCTTCCCGAGGTTAAGTTGAGACAAAGTGTAGTCCTCTACTTGAACCTCGGGTATGCTTTTCTCTACTGGTGGAGCGGCAGTCTCTATGATGATCTCACATTCTGTATTCCTTTCTATGTGAACTTGCTTCTTTAACTTCTTCGCCGACGTGTCTTGTGGGACGTGGTCGAATTCGGTAAAGTCAAGCTCATATGAGGGTTTTTCCCTCTTCCTTCCTAGGAAACCTTCGAGCCAAATAGAATCTCGGCGAACTTCACTAGGAGGGATGTGAGGCCCTTGAACACTAGATGTGTGAGACTGTGCTGGAGTAATGTCTCTCGGTGGCGAATCCAAGTCGATGAGGACCTGTGTTCGCTGTGATACTGGTGATATGGGCGGCTCTGTTTCCATAACAGGCACCGTTTCTGCTGCTGCTTCTACTGTTGTTGCTTCCGCCATTGGTTCAGCCACTGGTTCTTCAACAACTAATGCTGTTGGTTCCTCCGTGATAACTTCTGCTGAATCAGGGGTAGCAGTCTCTACTCTTTGTTCTGGGGCAGCAATACCTGTGATTATTTTAGGACTATGTGTGGCTTTCTCCACTGGTGTCCTCTGTGTTCTAGGTTTTGACATCCTCATCCCTTGGGGAGGATTGCACCATTGCTTTTGTCTAGGTTTCCTTCTTGAAGTGGAAGGTGGTGTAGACTGAACCTGTGGCGGCTCTGTTCTGTGAGGTATCACCTTCCTTGATTTCTTGCTGTCGAGATAGAGTTGGCTATTTCTAACCACTCTACTCGTTCTTTCTTCTATAGATGTATCCTCTTTGGCATACCAATCCACTCTCGGGAGCGGTTGGGAGTCAACTGAATCTGCGAAGAATGTGGGGAGAATGACTTCCCCTTCATCATCTGACAGGCCCTCAATGTCTGCTGACATGAAATCAGCAATCTGTGGGAGTCTGAATCTGCTGTAATTCCTTCTTCGCACTTCATACTCGTCTTTACAATTCACCCAATAATCTTCCATAGAAGACTTATGTGACGAGTGTTGCTCGAGGTGTGCTGCATAGAGTCCTCTGGGATCATAGGATCTCCTATCAATGAGATATTTGAGGTTAAACCTCCTTGTTTCTTGACCCATCATCTTTGCATCCGCCGCGAATCCACATCTATATAGTCCCATTTCAACGGGAAAGTTAACAGCTGTCTTCCTCTTCAAGCGCAAGTGGACATGAACCTCGGACAACTGTCTCAGGAACTCCATGAAAACTACCCTATCTGAAGGGTGTCTTGGTAACATGGCGGGGTGGCCAATGTAGCCATACACGCGTATGTAGGAGAATGTAGGAAATTGGATGAACCAATCTGCCCAATCCGCCATTGCCTCTCTGGCTGTCTGTGAAATACGCACGTGCATCTCATGGTTAAGCTCACGAACTATGTGCATGGTGAAGTGATCACTTGTCTTCTTGAAGTGCCTTTCCGCTTGAGTAAACTCAAGGCGTGTGAAAAACTCGTGAACCTTCTGCACACCTAAGGTTCCCACATTGTTCAATAACCTAAAATCGCCTTGGAAGGCTATTAGGTATACATGTGGAACCTATGAGCTTCCAGATACCCAGTGATTTGTCGGTGGAGTGTGTCACTGATCAAAGTGGCCCAGTCATAGTATTCCCTCCTGCCAATGATTTTAGCGATGACATAGTACATCCATGGCTGGAATTGACGACCATCTTCTTCTCCAGTGACTCTGTTGAGTAGAGTGATTAACACTGCGTACTCGTCTTTACATTCTCCTCGCCCCAACAACTTAGGCAAGCTTGCCTTTGTCACTTTTAGCCATTTTTCGGCCATTATCCTTTGACATTTGTCCTTGGCCGTCTCAAAAGCTTTCTCACATTCCGTCAATGATATGACTTTGCTGTTAGGATGTGAGGGAATATCAAAACATCTTTCGATATCCTGAGGCTTTAAACTGCAAAACAATTCTTCCATCTGCTGCTCTGATTTCTCTGGTGGTAGGGTTGTAATGCTTGATACAAGCGATTACGAGCTCTACGCTTTGTAGTGTGATGGGAATTGATGCGGCTTGCAGCAATCCGGATTCTTCGATATTCTGCAATGTTATTTGATTCATGCCTTCTAACTGCTCCAAATCGACCACTGGATTTACTTGGTGTAGATTTGTGTCAACTGTTTTCAGGTAATCATGGAGTAAGACCGCCTTGGTCTCGTATTGCACCTGGGAGTACTGTGATTCCTGAAAAACTTGAAGATTGACTGTAAGCTTGACCTAGTTCAGATGATTTTCGAAACCCTTAAAAATAGCGCCCTGCCGAGAAGTATTTTTCCGGAAAAAATCTGGCACATGGGTTTTGTTCGTGCTTCAATGCTGAACAAACCCAGTTCCTCAGAATTTGGATTCTGAAACTTTTTCGGAAAAACCCCCAAAAATAGGGGCAGCAAGTTTGCTGATTTTGTAAAATTTGTTGAGATGGGTTTCTCTGGAAAATGATGCTGAATCTACCCAGTTGATCTGATCTGATGTAGCCTGTTGCTTTTTCTGTCAGATGCAAGAAAACCTAAGACAAGAAGAGAGGAAAAAGACAGAAGATGGATTGGAAGTTTTATCTGATCTTCTTGAAAAAATCTGTCTCTGGTCCAATCCTCAAAAATAGCAACCCTTTCCTGCTTCAGATCTGCAATAAAAATGAAGAACGGACGAAAACCTCTTTCAGATCTTCAATGGCGTCCTTTGAGAGCTTTGTGGCTGTTTTTTGTCTTTCAACCTGCAATGAAATAATGAAATGGACGCCATCTCCTTGAATATATATGTTTGGGCTTCAGATCCACAAATTTGGGGACCTAACACAAGCTCAAAAGGTGATTTGAGTTTGATCTGAAGTTAAAAAGGTGATTTCCACCAATCGTGGAGCGTTTTAGCCAACTTTAACTCAAAAAGCTTTTGACTTTAGTCAACAAATGACCTTTGACCTTTTTTAGGCGTCCCTTTTCATATTTTGCAAGTTTTTTGGTATTTTCTCTCCTGAAAACCCCCTGTTTGATCCTGAATCTGGCGTTGTCTGTTGATCTTGAGACGTCACGGACACATTCACTGCGGAGCAGAATCCATACTGGAAAGAAGTGCCTGGGAGACTGAATGATAAAAAGCTGAGTTAAGGGCTCCAAAAGACTGGGCGCCTTTCCCAAGAAAGGGCGCTTTTGCCAATGCCTTAGTGATTTTTCAGTCTTCGTTCTTCAGCTTATTTGAAATGACCTCTCGTGCCTTGAACTGGATTTCTCGTTGATCGGAGAGTCAGATGTTTTCACATGACGTTTCATCAGGTACTCAGCTCTGTTCTGCTAAGAATGACTGTCTTCGGGAAATCTGGATCTCAAATTAGGGTTCCTTTATCCAAGGGCGCCCCTCCTTGAAAAGGGCGCTTTTGCCTTTTAGCTTGATTATTTTCGTCTGACAAGTTGCCTACTTTGATCCAGATTATCCGTTGACTGCTCTGTCAGGTATTGATGCTTGCAGTTGCGTTTCCGAGATTTGCTTGAGCTGAGAAGGTCATCAAAGGAAGCTTTTTGTCATTGGTCAGCATCTGGAAGTCCAAAAGAAAGGGCGCCTTTGCTTTGAAAAGGCTCTTTTTCTTGCAACTTTGTCGTTAACTGTGGTTTCCTGTCAATTCCTCAACTGCCTCTTTTTGCTTCGTCAGCAGTTGCTAGTGATCTATCCATCAGATGATCTGGATGTTTGTTTCACTGTTGAGCCAGCAACCAAACGTTGAGAATGACTGCTTCGGATGATCTTACTGACTTTGTTTGACCTTCAAAGACCATGGGCGCCCCTGCTTGAAGAAGGCGCCTTTTCAACATGTGAGCAATCTCCCCTTCGTAACATCTCCAGAGTTAGTCAAATTTTGACCTTTTTCGTTTTCAGGAATCTCCTTCGTCAAACAGCATCTTTTTCGACCTTTTCCGCCATGGTTGTATCGTTGAAGCCTTTGAAGCTTAGCTTTCAGCGCCTGGTACTGGCCAATCTGCCATTAATGGCTGTGGAGCTCCTAACTTCGTTCCTGAAAAAGAGAAATAGACCCACCAGAGTAAAACGTGTCTTTTGATGATTCTGACTTGACCAATGTGATCGTGAAGCCTTTTAAGCCTATCAAAATCATTTTCGATCATTTCTGGGAAGGTCCTATTTTCGGGGGATTTCCCTGAAAATAGGGGAAAAAACCCTAATTTTCAATTTTTCAGAATTTTGTACATGTGTTCCTTGACAGAAACCCACCAAGATTCTATGATTGGTTTGACCTAAAACAGACCTTTCATGGCATTTTAACAAGATTTAGCTCAATTTACACAGAATGCCAAAAAATTTATTTGGGGTACAACAAGTTATTGATAGTCAAATACTCTTAATTGCTCCGTGGTACTTGGAAGTTCTACTCCAGAATATAGGATTTATACGTGAGGATGAAGCCAATGCATATGACTGCTGCCAGTCTATATAATGAGTGGTATTGTCAGGTTCATTCAGCAATAGGAACATCTGGAGGATTTCAAGATTGCTAGCACTGTGTGTGCTTTGCATCTATTAGGGGAGACGCGATTGATGAAAGCTGATATCATTCGAAGCCATTAGCAGAAGTGTGACGAACCTGAGTGGTTGCAGTGTGTGTTGAACATTGGTGAAGGCCGAAAATTGCTAAATGGAGGCCGAATCTATTGAGTTTTGAAGGTTGCGAAGATAAGACATAGCTACAGGTCTAGCTCAATAGTGTATCGACAATAAAAAGATAAGTATTTTATGATCATGAATTTTATGTAGTTAATAATAATTCATGCAATAACATTGGGAATAGTGAATCAGGTATGCTTCTAGCATTGGTCTGTATATTTATCTTCAAGGTAGTTTGATTCTATGAACTATTATTAATCTCTTTAAAATGCTTCCAGGACGGATCGAGGAGCAAAAGGATGATGAGAGATTGCATAAGGAATTCAAGCGAGGAAGAGCTTGACGCATCCTGTGAGGAAGTCATGCAGGCTGAAGAAATGAACAAACATGGAGACATAGCTTGCAGCCTTGGGACTGAATTGGTGGTGCATAACTCTCTTGATTCTTCTCTCAAGGGCACAAGGTTGGGTTAGCCTTGGATGGAGAATTTGCGATCAGTTTCTTTGAAGAGGAGGAAATAACATTCAGAGGGAGTCTGACAAACCAACAGAGGCAAGCATTGCAGGCAATCTTGGACGAGGAGGTCAGAAGGTTGATGCAAGTACTTGGAGCTTCAGAGGGAGTCACATCATCATGAAGATTTGTTGTAATGTATATTTCTCTAAGACAGAGAAATATGAGGTGAAAGCCCTTGTAGTGTATATTTCTTTGAGATGGAGAAATATGAGGTGAAAGCCCTTGTAGTTTATGTTTCTCTAAGACAGAGAAATATGAGGTGAAAGCCCTTGTAGTGTATATTTCTCTGAGATGGAGAAATATGAGGTGCGAGCCCTTGTTCATCTCTGAGACTGAGATGAGATGTCATGTTGAGAGATTCCATGATGACATCACGTTGAGAGATTCCATGATGAACCCTTGTACTTGTGTTTCTTTTCACACATGGGATTAGCCATGGTGGACGTCATGTTGAGAGACTCCATGACGATATCACGTTGAGGGACTCCGTGATGAACACTTGTACATGTGTTTCTTTCCACACATGGGAGTAGCCATGGTGGACGTCATGTTGAAAGACTCCATGACGACATCACATTGAGAGACTCCGTGATGAACCTTTGAGCTTTCCACAAATGGGTGTAGCCATTGTGGGCGTCATGTTGAGAGACTCCATGACGTAGATATCTGGAAAATATCTCCCTAGCTAAGAGGGAGTGTTAGTGTTTGGTAGCTTCTGGAGATATTTTCTCCTTAATTTATTCTTGTGAAGGCAGGTCAGCCTTATTTTTTATAAAGGAAAAATTATACTTGTTCAAGGTCGGCTCTAAGATGAAGGGTTGCCTAGCTTGTATAAATAGGAGAAGGTGTCTCCTCATTTCACAATTCAATCAAGCAATTTCATTCACTCCAATTCAAACTTCAGCAGCAGATCGAGTTTCCTAAGCAGCAGATCAGGATCAAGGAGAAGAGTTAATACTTAATGTATTCATGAAATTGCACCAGATAAGTGCAAATCCTTGTATTGTATACGCCCTTTCTAGGGCTTGTTATTCTTCTAATATATAAAGAGAATATTGTTGCTGGGTTTTTCTCCCTCGAGTAGGAGGGTTTTCCCAGGGTAAAATGTGGTGTTCATTGTCTATGTGTTGCATTTTCTGTTTGCTTACATTTCTGATCCTAAACTAACACCTAAACTCTCCCCTTCGGAAATATGTTGAAATGGTACAACTTCTAGGTGGTGGGTGTAGAGTCTAAACTAATGTATTGTAAACTTGGTAGAACCTACATAATTCAGAGGTATATTTGGCTGAATAGTCCACTCAACATTGTCAAGACTACATTAAAGTGTCAACCCAAGGCTTGTAAACTTGTGATGGTGTTGAATTGCAGCTGCCTTCAAAGGCTCAAGGCTACCTAAGTTATCCTATTCAAGGTGTTCTACTCAAAGTTCGAACACTCGGACTCAGCACGGACTCGACAGCCTAAAATCGGACTCGAACTCGGGACTAGGCAAAAAACTCGACTAGGACTCGGCAAAAAAAACAACCATAGTTTTACAAAAAAGAAGAAATTAATGCATTTAGAGAACATAAGAGCCTAATTTGATTATCAATTTGTCATAATTCAAATACTCCAACCCTATTTCAACTTGCAGACTTGTTTTGGGCAAACAAGAGCAAAAAAATGAAAAAAATCATGTTTTAAAGTTGAGAAAGAGCCTCCAGCCATGGAAAGAGTCCAGGCATGGGATTCGGGAGTTCGAGCCCAGGACTCACGCAAGTCTCTCGATCGGACTCGGGAGTCCAAGCCAGAGACTTAGCGAAACTCGGCTCGCGAGTCCGTGTCGAGTTGACTTTGCCAAGCTTAGTCCGCGACGAGTCCTCTCGAGTTTTCCAACTATGGTTCTACTTGCTCAAAATTCACCTAAAAGAAACAAACTAGTGCTAATGGCTATGGGTGCCTACAACTTAACCTGTAACTGAATTGATGTTGATAAAGTATTACTGTATCAACTCAAAACTGATCAAAACTAACAATTCAACTAATTCTAACCTCTGGAGTACTACTGGTTAACTATGCATGCTCAGGAACATTCATTACCAATAATCAAAGTATGAGATTCTAGTTTAACTTGCATGTAGTTCATGAAGTAATGATAAACAAAAAACATCTACTCAAACAAAAATAAACAGCTATAAATGAAGTGAAGAACAGTTACCTTGAGTGGCTTGCTCAAGTGGCCGTTCTCACTTAACCAGAACCAAATCTAACTATCAGATTCTACGCATCCATGTGAGATTGAATTTCATTCATTGCATATCACAATAGATTACATAAAATTTTCTTTACAGATTGTATTAAGTGAAAATCATTCTAAATAACCATCATGTTTGTAGATAACTGAAATTGAAAAACAATTGATAATGAAATATTGAAATCAACTAACTGATTTAAGGACTCAACCACCGGCTGTATACAAGCATGAGGGAGTCTTATTCTAAGCAACAACTAATTGCAATCATTAACTTCCACTCTTAGATATTAGAGCATATAGTTAAGATTGAATTGTTCAAACCATAACTGAAAAGAAAGAACCCTAATAGAACTAAAACTCTGTAAAACATAATTGCATGTAAAACACACAAACATTTATCAGAATCCTATCAGCAAAAGAGTTCTTCTTTTCCAATGCTTTATTAACTTGTTATAATGATGCATGTTCAATCTCCATCAGGTGTCTTCAAACAGTAGTTATTGCATTCAACTTAATCTGGAACTTCCCTTGTTTTGCTGTCCCAGTCTTTCTTTTGATGCGGATTACAGCTCCAGCTGCTATGTGCTATAGTACCTCCTTGGCTGCAAAAAGTTAATTCACAAAACATGTGCACAAGATAACAACCATAACTAAAACATAGAATTCCATCCACATTTCATGCATACTCACATATAAACCATGCAATGCTATTATGTCAACCATATTTCCATTACTATGATTTTAGGTCCAAGTTTGTATAATAAGTATGAAAAGATAGCATAATATAGGAGTATTGTCTGAAGAGCATGTCTAAAAAGTGTCTGAAAGTATGCATTGAAGTAATAGAAAATAGGCTAATAACTGAACCCGTCAGTGGGGGTTATGTTTGGATTTGTAGTGAATGTAAAGTTAGATATTCGAGCTTAGAGAGTTGATTGAGAAGCCATTTGTGCAAGATCATTGGACAAGGCATCAAAATTTTCCTAGGCAAAGATGGCAACGACATTCCAGAGTCACAAGTCTTGGCATATATTGATGAGCAAGCAAAAAAAAATCAAGCAGTAGGTTGTAAATCACATCACCTTTGTTAAAGAAAGGATCTCGAGGGATGAAGCCCCCTCCACCACCCTCTAATTTTCAACCTATGGAGAGCCACCCATTTTTTTCGACACCTGAAGAACAACTTGTGGCCTATACATGAGATCAAAGGGACTGTTGGAAATGTCATTTCATAATGTCTCTCAAGAGATTGCCGATTAACATGTAGTGAGATGTGTCTATGTGAATGGATTGGCATTCAATGTTGTTTGCTCACCATATTGGCAACAAATGGTGAAAGCAATTAATGAGGCTCCAAAAGGGTACAAGGGCTCGGGTTATGAGAAGGTGTGTAGCACCTTATTGGAAAAAGAGGTGAAGTGGTAGAGGAGTCCTTGAAGCCCACGAGGGATTTGTGGGCTGAAATAGGGGTGTCCATCGTTTCTAATGGATGAAAAGATGTAAGAAATTGGCCATCGATCAATGTTATTGCAATGTCCCCTAAAGGAGCAATGTTTTTGAGAGTAGTGGATTGTGAAAGGGAGGTGAAGGATGGTGCATTTATTGCGAACATTCTTTGTCAAGCCATTGAGGAAGTTGGCCTCAAAATGTTGTGCAAGTTATATCAAACAATGCCAAAAATTGTAGAGCGACTGGGTTATTGGTTGAGGAGTGTTATTCACACATTTTTGGACACCTTGTGCTGTCCACTCCCTCAATCTTATGCTACAAAAAATTGGCACCAAAATTGATTGGATCAAACAAGTTTATGTTGAGGCTGAAGAGATCCAAATATTTGTCACCAACCACCGTATGTCACAAGACATATTTAGAACATTCTCGAAATTGGAGCTGCTAAAGGTAAGTTAAATATGTTTCACTTTAGTAAATTTTTAAATTTTAATTTAATTAATTAATTTATTTTTAATTTTTTTAATTTTTGATTTTGATTTTCAAACATGTTGCTGAGACCCGTTTTGCCTCCAACACAATTGTGTTGAGACAACTTGTGAAGGTTCGTGAGACACTTTCTAACATGGTCATCAGCCTAAATTGGTCCATATGGAGGTAATCTAGCACTACAAGAGCAACAAAGGTTAAACAAATGATCCTAGATGACTTTTGGTGGGGTTGTGTTGTGTATCTCCTCAGTTTCATTGAGCCCATATTGCGCATGATCCATTATACTGACATGGATAGGATTTGTTTGGGTGAGATATATGATGGCATCAACTCAATGATTCAAAAGATGAAAGTCATCATAAGTGAAAAAGAGCAAGATCTTGAAGATTTTTTTTTTTCAAACAACTGCACAAAATCATTGAAGAGAGATGGAACAAAATGACCACTCTAGTACATCTTCTTGCCTTTTCATTGAGTCCCAAATATTATAGTGTTGAGCTCCTTTTTGTGACAACAAGAGTTGCCCTATATATATATGTTGAAGTCAGTCAAGGGTATAAGGCAACACTTCGCATACTCTTCATTGATCGTGATATGCAGGATGCAGTAAGGGTTGAGTTCATGGATTTTGCATGCTCCAATGACTTTAGTATCAATGCTCTTTGGGATAAGTATAAGGTCGATGTTCATAGTTGGTGGTACTTCTGTGGCCAATCATTCACACACCTACAACCTCTCGCAATCAAAATTTTATCGCAAGTAAGTTTCATAATCTTTTTTATCTTTTAAGTTTTTTTATATTTTAATTTTATAATTTAAATTTTTAAATTTTGTATCTCTTAAATCTCTAATTTTGTCTTAATAGATTGCTAGTTCATTTGCATCTAAGAGGAATTGAATCCCATACTCCATCCACTTAGTAAAGCACAATTGACTACACTCAAAAAAGGCAGAGGACTTGGTTTGTGTGCATTCAAACTTGTGGCTCCTTACACAAACAAAGTGGCTACAAGGAAGTGGGATATTGAGCCAGATCATATTGACTTGGATGCTTCCATTACCCACTTTGCTGCACTTGATGTTGACAATGAGCCAACTAGCGAGCATGAGAGTGCTAGTGCCAATGCTAGTGTCAGTGGCATTATTTGTGGTTCTTCTAATTTACTAGTACCTACATCATCTAATAGGGAATGGTTGATAGAGTCCAATACTATGTTAAGAATATGTGCACTCAAACCCCATTCCTCCTCTAGAGATAAAATAAAATGCCAAGCTGGTTTTTGTATTCTATATGGGGTAGGAATCTTCAATGTTGAATATTCCTTCTCTAAACTATCAAGCTTAGGGATTGAAGCCATATTACACATTTTTTATCTTCTTCTTGCTGGTTTGAACCATTTCTGCCTTTTGCTTGCCCTTTTCCTCGAATAATATATGCACTATTTAATGGGAAGATCAAACTATATAAGAAAAACGAGGTGGCAAGGGAGGCAACGTTACTTTCTTCGACATTAGATCAGCTTGAGAATTGTGGAAAATATTACCTTGTGGATGCTGTGAAGCGGACGACGTAGAATGGAGGAACCTCTTTGTTGACGAGAGGAAATGGGGAACTACAGTCTAGAGATCTGTACCTTGATATCCCTTATGTAGTCAGTTGATATCCCAAAGGACACAGTGAGAGAAAATAGTATTTGCTGAAGGGAAATATATCTAACTGCATTCCATATGTAACTTAACTAAGAACCATATTCATTTATAACACATATATTGATCAAATCCTTATAACTCCATATATATATATATATATATATATATATTTGTAAGACAAATACAATGGCAATGTCATGTCCTTGAAATTGAGACATCAAGATTACAAAATACATATTTAAAAATATTAACCGCTCGATATCATTATAAGTGTAATTATCAAAAATAACATTATAATTATAATCATTATATTATAAGTATATATATTGATAATTTAAATAGAATAAATATTAAAAATATATAAAATTAATAGACAACATGACTCAAGCCTAATTATATGACTAACAAATACCTTTAAAAGAGGCTGACTTATGTAAGGGATGCGATTAATTGAAGAAAGAGACGTATCACTTAAATAATATAAGGTATAAAGGGTCAGAAATTATTAGGAAGAAAGCATAAAAGGATTCATCATTGCTGGTGATGGGATCAAGGAAGGGAAAAATAGAGACGGTCTGTAGATAATAATAAGAGGATACAGAGAGAAACAGATAAGCTTGCGAATGATCTTGCAAAGGATTAGAGCACAATTCTTGAGAAGAGAAAGTGACGATACATTATCTCTTTGAAAAGGGTCCTCTGAGTCCTCATTTTCGTGAGGAGCATGCTCCTCGTCACTATCTAATAGGGGAGGGACGTTGAATTGCTGGCAAGCTGTGTGAAATGACTTGCCCTTCCTATGCCATAACCATTGAAGCTGAGGAACGGGAAGGCGGAAGTCATCGGACAACTAGATATGATATTGACATGACAAAATGTATTTACTGTGGCTTCTGCCACGAGGCTTGCCCTGTAATGCTATTGTTGAAGGGCCTAACTTCAAGTTACCATAGAGACATATGAAGAACTTTATTATGATAAAGAAAAGCTTCTAGAGAATGGAGATAGAGGGGATATTGACCATTTCATACTATGGCGATGAAGATATTATAATCGAGAAGTGTGCACCCGTTAAGAGACACATATGAAGTGGCAGATAAGACGTTTCCTATATACATATGTTGTGTCGGAGAACCTTGATGGGTATGGTAGTATCTCCTATAGCGGAATTTGCGTATTTCCTATGTTGAGATTGATATGGAAAAGATTTGCATCAGACATTATTGACTAAATCTGTAACAGCATCTGCAAAATGGATCAATGGACGGGCAGGTCTAAGATGGGTCGAGACCTCATATACCTTGATGATTTCCGTAACACATCACAAGAGAACATATAGTCTAGATAGCGATTATTGTAAGGATATTATCAACTGTCACCACATTTTCAAATATATAGCAAGAGGTATGAGGAGTTATCATATCATTCGGGGCCAATATTATATTTGGTAACGACAAGTCGTTACACCATCAATCTTTCTGGTACAGTCATCGTCGAGACAGCTATAGACACTGGTATGATCATGATTAATAACCTTCTGTTAGAACGTGAGGGAAATTCAGAGTATGTTGAGGCACATTCTAAGGAAGCAATACGAGAAGGATTCAAGAATTAATCTGCATCAAGGAAATGCAACAACAATTAGTGATCGGTGTATTTAGTCACAAGAGCATATATATATATATATACAAATATATAAGTTGATATAAAAGAAAGAAGGAACAATACAATCAGCATCAGTACAGGCAAGATTTAGGGCTATCCCAAAAAGGGGACATTACAGGCAAGTCTTAGTCTCTGCTCTACATTATCTTCTATCCTATCTTCACATCCTTATCTACTACTCTTCTACACCTATTACATACATATATTTATACTTTGTCTCTTAGAGAGACGTGACCCTTGTAGGGTACCTTATACTCCATCTTCCCTGTCAGCCTTAGGTTCCACAAGTCCTATGCAGTATCTTGCGGTAGCTTTTGGTCTTTGTTTTGTTATCTGCTAACATCATCCCCCCTTTATAATTATGTCTTGTCCTCAGGACATTCTATTCAGTTCCCCGAGAGAATATGTTTGTAGATGATCTTTAATTGCACAAGTGTAGTGTCCCATTGTTGCTTTGTTTGCTGTAGGAATTTGATGTGTCCTTGGGTGTTTATGTGTGTTGCCTCTGCTTCCACAAGACTACTGGGTATCTGGATCTGTTGTGTTGTGTTCTTTGCTTCCCCCAAGATTCCAGTTAAGTGTGCCAATTTTGTACTAATTGTCTCCCTTAACTGTTTAATCTACATCTTTATTTGTTCCCTTTGCTCTTGGACTTGTTGAAGTTGAGTGTGCAAATTCTCTGTTTGTGCTCTTATTGCACCATCCATATCTTTTAATGGGTCATATGAGGAGGCGATCTGCACTATTTGGGCCTCTAATTGAGTGATTTGATCCTTCAGGTTCTTTGTGAGGTTGGGACAAAATTGGCATAGCACATTTGCCTCCGCTATACTCCCTTCTATATTCTTTATTTGTGCTTCCAATTGGGAGTGTGCTGCTACACACTTCTTTGTTGCCTCAGCTTTCTTCTTCAAAATTTCGTCCTGGGCCTCGTTCCATAGATTGTCCTTTTGTGATTGTAAGTCTGCTTGTAGGCCATCTACCAACTGTTTGAGTTGTTGCGGTAGGTAGAGGGAAATACCTCTTTGCATTTGCGGTATGGTGTTTTGTAATATGCTCACCGCCTCTTGTAGCTGCTCCATAGTTTCCACATGTTGTAGTATCTCCTTCCTGGCGGTAGCATGGAATATGTCCCCTAATTGGAGCTTTTGTAATGTGGAAATATTTGAGAGGTTCACTTGGGAACCAATAATTGGCAACTGGAGTAGTTGCAATGTGGGTGTTGGTTGCAGTTGCTTTTGTTGTGCCAAAAAATCTTTAATGGATTGTATGGAGGATTGAGAAGTAGATGCTTTTGTAGTATTTCCCTTTTGTCGCTCGTCATCTCCTCCTCTTGGTTGGCTACTTTTCGGAGGAGGGAATGTTTGCTTCTTTGCTTTCTCTTCTTCCAAGGTAGAATCATGGAGCTTTTTAGTTAAGTTTGTTGTTTCCTTCTAGACTTTCTCCATTTCTGCTTGTTCCCCTTACATTAAGGTATCTACCCTCTGCTTTGTTTAGAGTTCCTTAGCTTGGGCTTGCGCCACCTGCTTGTTTTGCTCTGCTGTAAGGTTAGTGTTACACCCCAATTGTGTAATTACTATTTACTATTACCATGTAGGGTAAATGTGAACTTAGTAGATGAATAGATTGTACTTGTACTTTGTTATCATTGCTTTATGAATGAATGCCATCTCATTTAATGTTATATGAAGGAATGCATTTATGTGATTAGATGAATATTGTGTTGATATTCTAACTTTGGATATGTATTATGTATATTGCATATTTTGTGAACAGTTGACTGTTGTGTGCAAGTGTTAGTGGTTGTAGGTAAATGTTCAATTCCTCCAGGCGGAGGGGAAGTATCACTCAGGAGAAAGTCTTGGTTGGGTAACCAGTATCATAACCTATTTGAGCTTACACACACCACAGTAGAATAATTGAGTCGGGTTATTAAGTGGGAAGTTGGTAAGTCATCCTTAGTCAATATGTCTGCATTAGTAAGAGTCTTGTTTACTTTTGAGTGCATTATTGGGTGATGTTTATCTGTTCGAGCTTGAGAGTTCTTTCCTTGTTACTATGCTTGTATTGATATGTGGAACATATGAGGAATACGTATATGCACACACATGCATGCCGATGATAGACAATACGCACGAAGGAATGCATACATGAGGGTACATAGGTAGATGTATCTATGCACACTTATGCACAAGTTGCTTATGCGCATGGAACTATCTGATGGATCTCACGGCATGTATATGTATACATATAGATATATTGCTCGTAGGACTCTTATCAATATCATAGTAATTGTGTATGATTTTGGTGTAGGAATCGAATGTGTGTATATATATATATAATGTATATACATATATCCATATGTATATATGTATCCGTATACGCGTATGGTGGCAAATGGGTATGCCCATACGAATGTATCGATACATGTATACATACGCATACATGTACATAGAGGCATATATATATATGTGTGTGTGTGTGTGTGTATACACAACTAATATATTAATATAACAATGTGATTGCTATCTTGATTATTCCTTTGTATATCAATTATATATACATGCTTATTGACATATGATAAATATGGAAATATACTAACATAGACATATACATATACATATACATATACATACATACATACATATATATATATGTAAGTATATATACATATACGTTATGTATATATATTTAAATGATATTTTCTTTGAGATTGACTACCTAAAGCAATGATTAGCAGCCAATTTATAATGCTATTTATATGAAGTCGATTATGTTAAACAACTTAGAGACCGATTTATTAAACTAAATCAAGGCCGACTATGAGATAGTAATGACTATATTCTTTAGCCGCATTATACACATGCTGTCTGCGAAAGAAGAGTTTATAATTTGCAAACATTGAGCAGTCATTAAGTCGATGAATGAAGATAGAATAAGTCGACGCCTCTTTTGTGGAAGCCGTGGACGTAGTAAACTTTATTTCCATGTTTCTAAGTGTTGACCAATAGATGTAAAGGCATGTAAACCAATCAGTGACTTTTTCAAATTGATTTATTATGTGAATCGACTCATACTATGACTGAGTCGATATAAGCTTGGTGTTGCAAATCTGATGTTGAGTGTTTCGGATGTTAAGGAAATCGCGCCAACTCTTTATGTGAATATGAAGCTTTGGCGTCAGCTTTGAATCCTTATTCCTGTAGATGTCCATTATGAAATGCCACCGAATTCTATCATGTGGAGATTTGAATTAGTCTCTAATTGCTGTCATTTAACTAAGTCGATCTGTAGCTGTTTAAGCTCATTATGTGCTTACATGTTTCGCCACCTTTTAGCTGAGATAGATGTGTTGCCGTGCATGCAATTTGTTGTCAAAGTTCATGCCTAATCTATAGGCTGTGTGATCTCCTAGTTGCTGTATAAATAAATGAGTAAGTTCATTTGTTTGGACGCATTCTTCTATGCATTCTTTCTTGAGCAAGTCTTTGTATTTTATCTCCATTTTTGTCTGCAATATTCTGCCAAGAACAGTGAGTGAGAGCCTTGAATAGAGAGAGTTTATTATTAATATTGAGAGAAGTATTTTCCAACTTGTGAGATAGTGGTTATTGAGTCTTTGCTGAAGGATTGATACTAGGCTAGTTGCTGATTTGGAAATGTTGTGACTACAGCTAGTTAATTGGAAAGCTTATCATAGGCATAAGGATATTCTTCCCTTGTTTGCATTAGTATTGAATGATTTGCTTCATGACTGTTTTAACTAGTCTTTATAGTTACTTGCATTTAGGGAAAAGTAATGTTTGCTTTGAAAGAAAAGTGGAAACTATTTACTCTGTTTGAGCATTGTTTGTAATTACTCCATGATAGGAGAGATTGCTTGTCATAGGTATTATTATTATACTCAATATGACTAGGCATGGGTAAGAGAGATTGTTTATCATAGGTATTGTTATTATACTAGATATGATCAAACGTAGAGAAGCTTATGGAACACTCACAACTAGATATTTAATTATTTTAGATGGCTAGTAGTTTACTCTTGGGATTGTATCTAGTGAAGGGAGGGAACTAGTACTTTGCTTAATGAGTTGTGTTTCCTTAGGTTGTTAAAGAGATAGGTTATCTTGGGGAGTAGCTTGCCCGTGGAGAGGGATTGCCTAAGCATAGATATAATGGCCTTAAGTCAAAATGAGCTTGCTATAGTGTAAGTGAATGGTAGACCATCGCTCGATTATACCGAGTGAGAACACTTTGGCCAAAGTAGTGTGATTTCCCAGGACTCCACTGTCAGTTCATCGTGTCTATTTAAATGCATGAGGGCTACCTAGCGTAGGTTATAAATCCTAGTCATGTAGGGCACAACACTAAGCTCAGAGTGGTATGTCATACGAGGTTACCCAACCAATACCTTTGTCGAAGGGTAGGGCCATCTATTATTGATAGATGTGCGGGGGACCACATATGAGTTTGTGGTTGGCGGAAAAGCGCTTGAGTGATGCTTCTCCTCCTTAGCAGGGGACAAAAGACCAAGGTTTTGAAAGGAAGATTCCTGGACCATCTATATCTTATGCTATGAAGCTCGAAGGAGCTATGTATGTAGTTTTGTACTTTCTTGGAATATTTTACTTTGGGAAATATTGTAATGGAATGGAAATCCTTATTGTATATTGTATAGCATCTGTGTTCATATATTCTCAATAAAGAATGGAATTTTTTTTATTGCAATGGCTTGTTACATAGTTTATTTTTACTCGCACAGTGAAAACTTAGGAAAATTTACTTTAGTGAACTTTTGGCATATTACAGTTAGACCCTACCTCTTGCATTGTTTTCTCTCATATCTCCTCTTTTTTCAAGGCTTTTTCTCTTTTTTCTTGGAGTGCAACAATTATTGGCTTTGGAAAGACTTTGATTACTTCCTCTAAATTTTTATTGAATTTCCTTATGTACTTAACCAGGCATTGTATTATTCTTTCCTTATTGTCCGCATCTGCTTCTTCATACATAGTCAAGACTTGCAGTAACATACTATGGTAGATGATGGTGTTTGTTGTGGCCATGACATCAATTGTCGGTTGTGGTTCCTTCGGAGCCTCTGTCTGCTGTATGCCCACCATGTGCTCCTTCTGTGGAGGCTTTTGTACCTCCTCAACTTCTTCTTCCTCTTATTCTCTTGAGAGTCGAATTATCTTCCTTTTGATTGGTTGTTTAGCTATTGCTTTGCGAGTTTTCTTCTCCGCACTCATTTGCAGTATGGATGCTGATACTTCTTGCACTTTTGGGGTGGTTACTATTTGTAATGATGAAGCGGGACCCTCAGATTGTGCACTATTTGCTCCATGTAGCCTTTTTGACCTCCTTGCTGTTGGTTTACTGGTTTTCGGAAGGGGTGCAGAGGAGGGTTTTATTGCCCCTTTTGGTGGGATTCCCCATTGCTTTTGTAGTTGTTCCTTGTTCTTCTCGAACTTTTCCTTTACATTCTTCTTATAGATTTGGTCCATAATTTCTTTGTATGTCACAAATCTATCCGCATTTGGGTCCTTTGGTTTACTTAGGATGTTTGCGGCATATGCGTCTACTTCCCTTTGTGATACCTCATAAGGGAGCTTTGGAATTCATGTTGTCCTTGATTCCATTGCCTCCATGTATGTATAGTCTTTATCCACTAGGAGAGTGATGGTGTTGATATATAGCTTGATGGATTCGTATGGTATCTGCTCCCTACCTTGTAGCTGTTGTTGGAAGCTCTTGAAGAAAACCTAGTATGCGGTGGTGTATGTTTGTTTATCCTTGAATTGCCAAGTATGGAGCTTTATTTGTGCTGCTACTGGTAGATTTGGCTGCCATACTTTGCCTTTGAATGTAGGCAATTCATTCAAGAATTAGAATACTAGGCATATCAGTAATGTGCCGCATCGAAAGTTATACCGAGAGGTTTTAATTTTCTATAGATATTCCATGAGTTGTTCTCTCATCATCTCATAGAGGTTGAAGTACTTCCCCTCCACCACTGGTTGATATGCTCTATGGATTGTTGTTGTTCCAAAGTCTTCTCTATTCGCATAGTAGCTTTTGCATGCAATACCCATAGTGGCATACCACACGATAGGGTTTGTAATTGCTTGGATGTTCAAGTTACGTCTGTTTGGTGTAGCTCTCGTAAGTTCTGTCACTTTGTTGTTTTTGATGACTTTCTTGGCTGGGATTTCTCCTATCATGCTTAACCTAGTTATTGTGTGAATTGCCTCCTTTGTGATTCAGTTGTTTAGGTAGATAAATTCATTGTGCACTCTACTCAAGACTAACTTGACCCAATTATGCTCATCACAGAAGTTTGGGTAGTATTTCCACGCATCTAGATGCTTCCGTCCCACCTCCTAGTATTGGGTTGGTATGTGCTTTGATCCGGAGTGAGTAGGTTTTGCTAGAGCTCCTCAAACTTTGTGTGATCTATTTCGGCTATGGGCTCATGGATGTATTTCCTTACATCTTTTGTCTACCTCCATTGCCTTGAATAGGTATATCTTATATTTTGGGCACAACTTCTTTGTGACGTTTATCAGAGTCAGTGTTTCCATTGTTTTCAATTGTGTTTGCTTGTAGGAATAGTAGAGCTCAATTAGCTTTTTTCACTAGAGTTTTTGATTGCAAAGTGAGAATGGGGTGGGTGTAGTGGCGTTTGAATAGGTTTGGGCTGAGTTGCTAGTCATTAATTCCTTTTCCCCGTTGAGTTTCGTAGGCTTTTCAAGCCATTTGTATCCCTTGACTGCTAATGGCTTGATTTTGTCATTTATTGGTTTATAATACATACTTTACAATATATGTCTTTTCTACCTTTATGATTTTCATCCTTCTGGTTGGTGGTAGTGTTTAAGTCTTGCGCCATTCACATAACCTGTGATGTGATCTCCATCTAGCTTCCTTAGTCTTGCCGCTCCAGATTGTGAAATTTCATGTATGTTGTAGGGTCCTAGCCACCGTACTTTTAACTTTCCTTGCTTTTTAAATTTGCTGTCATATAGTAGGACTAAATCTTCTATTTGGAAAGTTTTCTTTTGAAGATTTCTATCATGCCATGTTTTTTGTCTCTTCCACACCACTTGTTGGTTGTATAAGGCTATGAGCCTATTCTCATCCAATTTTTCCAATTGTTCTATTCTTTGTGCTAGAGACTCATCATCATCCAATCGCAATGTTAGTGCGGTATGTAGGTTAGGAACTATGAAATTCATGGGAACTGCCACATTAGTTCCATACACTAATTGGAATGGTGTAAATTTGCTAGTTCTTTTGTAGGATGTGCGGTAGGCCCAGAGGACCGCAAGTATTTTTATATCCTAGTAAGACCTATTTCCATCACACATCTTGGTGAGTGTTGTCGTAATTATCTTGTTTAGAGCTTCACTTGCTCCGTTTACTTGAGGATGATAGGGTGAGCTCTTACTGTGTGTAATCATAAAACTCTGTAATAGCTTCGCAACTACTTTATTGACAAAGTGTTTTCCTTGATCACAACAACCATACCTAGTAATTATATTCTCATATAAAAATCTTGTGGCAGTCTTTGCGGTACAATCCTTAGTGGGTTCTACTTTTGCCCATTTTGTTAAATATTCTCCCCTTGTTATTATAAATCTTACCCTAGAATGTTTGGCGGGAGGATCAATGGGTCCAATGAAATCTATAGCCCACTTTTCAAATGGAATCTATGCTAGTATTGGTTTTAAGGGCATTTCATCTCTTGCGGTGGGTTTCCCCACCCTTTGACAGATGTCACAATTCTTTGCATAATCCTTCGCATCTTTGTGAAGGGTTGGCCACCAAAGTTTGGCTAACTTAACTCTTTTGGCTGTTGTTTCACCACAATTGCATCCTCCTGCTATTCCCTCATTTGCTTCTCTCAAAATGGATTCTCTCTCACGTTCATAAACAACCCTTCTTATGATTTCATCTTGTCCCATATGGTGTAATTCTCCTTTTATCAATGTGTAGGGCATGGACTCCACACTAAAGATTGTTTATCTTGCAGTGAGAGATTTGTAGGAAATTCTCTTGTTGACAGAAGTATGGCAATATCATTTAACTCCTCCAGTACCGCATTTACCATAAACAAGTGTGCGCTAGTTAGATCTTCTGGCTGATCCTCTAGTTCTTCCCCTATTTCTATCTTGAATAGGTAATCAGGACCTTGATTGTTCTTTCTCGGTTTCACCATTATTTTGAACTCAAATTCCTGAAATAAAAGTAGCCACCTACATATTCGGCCTTGTATGATTTGTCTATTTAGTAAGTACTTTAGTGACTCATGATTTGTAAAGAAAGTAAAGGGTGTTGATAGCAGATAGTGTCTCAATTTTTGGGGTTCATAGACCATAGCTAGTGCCTCTCGTTCGGTGGTAGTATAGTTTTTCTTTGCTTTGGATAATTTCATGCTTGCAAATGCTATGGGGTGATCCTTATTTCCTTTGGGTTGAGTTAGTACTACTCCTATTGCGATTTGGGATGCGTCCACATGCACATGAAATGGTGTACTCTAGTTTGGGAAGATTAATATAAGGGCTTCCGCAATTTTGTGTTTAAGTGTGTCAAATGTAGTTTGACATTCTTCGTTCCATTTGATATTCCTATTGGTTTTCTTTTTCAATAGTTCCTCCAATGGTGCACCTATTTCGGCATAGCCTTTTATAAACTTGCGGTGGTATTTGGTGTATCCTAAGAAGGTTTTAACTTCCAGAGTTGTCGTAGGAGGTGGTAGTGTCATAATTAGGGTAACCTTCATAGGGTCTACCATTAGTCCTTTGCAAATAATGTGCCCTAGTAGTGTTCCATAGGGTACTGCAAGCACGGATTTCTTAAGGTTTAGTGCTATCTGCACACTTCAACATTTGTTTAACATCATTCTAAGTACTTGTACATGGTCTTTTACCAGCCCATATACTGTCCAATTGTCGAAGTATACTTCCATGAAGTCATGTATGAAATCTTTAAATGCATTTATCATTATCCCATTGAATACCGCAGGTACATTTTTTCAAATGGCATCACCGTGTACATATAAGAACCCCATTCTGTCGAAAATGTAGTTTTTGGTTGATCTTCTTCCCTTATTTAAGAAGATAGTCTTTTGCAGAAGCTATTATTTTAAACATCTTTAAAAGAGAGTCGAGATATATACAAATAGTTCATTTTTACGTTGCCTAAGTCTAGATTTGAAAGAAGCTACTACTGTAATTGTCTTGGAAAGGCATGGTTTTGACCGATTTCCTCACCCACTTATCACACTTTTAATTTATAAATTGATCATTTGTAGTTCTCTACTCTCTAAGGCGTTTTACATGGTATAGATCAAAGTTGGAAAAATCGGACTAGACAGCCCAAAATAGGACTCAGACTTAGGACTTAGCACAGACTCGACAAAAAACTTGGCTAGGGCTCGGCCAAAAAAATAACTGTAGTTTTACAAAAAAATAAAAGAAATTAATGCATTTAGAGAACATAAGAGCCTAATTTGATTATCAATTTGTCATAATACAAATATTCCAACCCTATTTCGACTTGTAGACCTATTTTGCGAAAATAAGAGTAGAAAAATGAAAAAAAATAAAAATTAAAAAAATCATGTTTTAAAGCTGAGAAAGAAGCCTCCAGTCGGGGCAAGAGTCCTATATTAGGACTCAGGAGTCCGAGCCTAGGACTCGTGTGAGTCTCTCGCCAGGACTCGGGAGTTCGAGCTTGGGACTCACCAAGACTTGGCTTGCGAGTCCGTGCCGAGTCGACTTGGCCAGGCTTAGGACTCGCGAGTCTGCCGAGTCCACGGCGAGTCCTGCCAAGTTTTCAATCTATGGTATTAGATTACAATAGAATTAATTGAAACAAATTGTGTTAAGGTGATAAAACATGAGGTAGTATGCTTGTCTACAAAAGGGAAACAAAACAGGAAAAGTGACACAGTACAAAACATGTGCACAAGCTCTTTTTCTTCAATAAGGTCTCTCAATTTTTTCCTATCGACATTGCTCTTGCAATAGTGGGCTAAAAAGTTGCAAGATTAACATAAGAATTGGAATAAGCATAATGAAATAAATCACACTTAGAAATAGAATCAGAAGCATTCCATAGTTTCAGAATGTTATTAACATCCATGATATGTTCAAAGAAATTTCCAAGCTTGTGCCAGCTGTCACACAAGCAATGTTGATGTGGATAGGTGTTGGCACTAACAAAGACTTTATTTTTGGATTCCCATGCATTTTTCAGGCTTTCCCATCACAAGGATGATCCAATACTCCACATAATTTTTCCCAAGTGTGCTTTAATATTTCTTACACAATACCAATGTAGATAAAATCAAGATTACTGAGACTGTCGTGATCCGCTAGCAACCATAGAGATGACAGATTTCAATGTGTAATGTCCCCTTTTTCGGCATGATCATGTTTGATGGTGGTTAGCTTATTACTCAGACTCTCGTAGGCTAACAGGTTGTGTTTAGAGGGTCAGTGACATTATCTGGAGGAGTTTTGTCGTTCTCAGTTCAGAGTTCAGTGATTGGCTCAGAACAGGCCTTGGCAATTGAGGAGTTGACAGCGTCTGACGACACATAATTCTATGGAGATTTGAGGAAGTTATGCTTATTTAAGTGATTTAAGTTATTAATTAACTTATTATTTTATTATAAAGTCAAATTGACTTTATCCCTTTTATATCACTTAAATATTCATAAAAAGGGTGATTTAAAATTAAATCACTTAATCATTTAAGTGGGTGCCAAATATTAAGTTCATAACTATTGAAAAGGAATTAATAATATTTTAAAAGTTTTAAATGATGAAAAAGGGTGTATCTTCTTGGAAATGCGTGCCTTTTTGATATAAGGCATTTTTGGGCAATGAGAACATCATTCTTGATTATTTCAACTTTGCCTTGGATATTTTTCCTGTGCCTTCCTCTGTGATCAGGGTTTGAGCAATATTTCCATTGGAGAACAATTCCTCTTCGATGTTGAGCATTTTTGAGACTGTGAGAGACCAGTCGAATTAGTGCAGTTGAGAGCTTCATTCAGAAGTTCTACATGTTTCAATTAGAGTACTTATACAGGTTTTTTTCAGTTGTTTGCAATAAGAAAGGAGGTTCTTCATTTGTGGCGTCCTCTTCAGCAGATTTGTGGCTCCAGTAGTGTTTCTTCAGCTCTTTCTCTTTGGCCGTACCATTTGCATTGGGTTTTGTGCCTTCTTGAAAGTTGGGCATGTGAGCTTGAAGCAAAAACGCCTTCTCTTTGGCTCCTGAATGCGACTAATTCTTGGGGTCTACCTTTCTTAAGGGTTTGTATCCTGTTTTGGAAAGGGAGAAATCAAATCTGGAGCTTGGGCGTGTTTCTTTGTCAGTTTTCATCAATTCCGGCTAGCAAATTGGATTATTTCCTTATTTAATTATTTTGGAGCATTTCGGGTATGTGATTCGTTTGTAATCTCATTGTATGTATTGCAGAATAACATCTATTACATCTGTTGCTCAAAATATGTCTATATTGCATTTTTATAAGCTTTAATATGATGCGCACCTTCTCTTCTGTCTATAAACTTTCTCTAAAAAACTAAGTAAAACACAAATAGACTTAAGAAAAAGACAGGGGTTTAGTAGTGAGCCAGCAGGGCTCATCACACAATGTCATCGTGCATGACCTTGATTTTCAGCATAAACTTTGTTGTAAGGAGGAAGAGGCAGATATGATATTGAAGAATGCAAGGCGAAGGATATGTCTTAGGAAAATTGTAATATGCCATCATTGTGTACATATGAGCAATTTTGAAAACCAATTTACTCTCTCAAACTCACGACTCACAAAAAATGCGTTCTAGTGAGTTCATTGTGAATACTTGACAAGTCTGCAATGTGGACTCGTTGGACACAGTTTACAGATATATGCTGCTGAAAATTGCAGAAAATACATTGAAAATCCATACTTTTGGTCTTCTTAAGCATATTCACCCATGCCATTTCCTCACACAGCATTTGCAAGTTTGCTTAAGTAAATTTGAGAAATTCTGAAGTAGATTTTAAAGAATTTAATTAGTTTTTTTGGTAGCCAAAGGAATTGGCAGCCTAGCAACCCAACACCCACTCAGAAGGTGTTGAAAGGTGGAGTGAGCCTTTATAACCTCTAGGGAGTGCACAAATGCATCACACCAAATTTTGCAAATAAGTCGAGACTTGAACTTGGGTTACTTGGCACACACTGGACTTAGAGTGGGCAGCCTATCCATTCAAGCTGACCCTTGGGGCCAAGATTGATTTTTTTTATTTGTCAAGAGTTGTTGAGTTGTTGAGCTTGAGTCAAATTTGGATCTACTGATTTTTTACCAAGTTGCTAAGTTAACTAAGTCAAATTTGCATTTGTGGAATCAAAAATCTTTTGGGGAAAAAATCGGCAAACCAAAAGTATAAGATTTTTTGAAAAAATCAGAAAAAAAAGGGAAAAAAAATCGAATTAAAAAAGAATGTAAAAAATTGTAGAACAAGAGACAAAAACTATTTTTTTAAAAATTGAAAGGCATTTCCATACCATAGAGATATAGAGAGCAAATAAAATAAAGAGTTTAACTAATGAATTGTAAAAAATAGATTTTTGTAGTTTATACTCATATCGCTGATTACATTGCATAACTAATAACTAGATGCTGATAGATGACAAAATTTCAATTGCAATATAGTTTTTACAAAGTCAACCTAAGCAGTTATGCAATTACTTCACATTGCATAACTAATAACTAGGAGCAGCTGCCAATTGCATTTGCTTGTCATGGCATTCCATAAGACCACACTTCTTTGAGGCATTTTTTCAAACAGCTCATTGCTTTGTCTATGCTACCACATTTTTCATACATGTCTACCAAAGCATTTTATCAATCAGTTCACTGCCTTGCTGCTATGGCTAAAAGTTTTGTTTTTCATGGCATTCCATCACCATGAGACCACATTTCTTTGAGGCATTTTCTCAAACAGTTCACTGCCTTGTCTATGCTATTGCTTACTATTATGCTTTGATAGACTTTTTCCAAGCATCCATAAGCTTGTTCGAAAGCACCTTTTAGGCTTTTAGCCATAGCAGCAAGGCGTGAACTGTTTGATAAAATGCCTCAAAGTGTGGTCTCATGGTGATGGAATGCCATGACAATCCATAGACAAGCCATAGACATGGCGTGAACTATTTGAAAAAATGCCTCAAAGAAATGTGGTCTCATGGTGATGGAATGCCATGACAATCCATAGACAAGCCATAGACAAGGTAGTGAATTGTTTGAAAAAATGCCTCAAAGAAACATGGTCTCATGGTGATGGAATGCCATGACAATCAAATTGCTATGGATTGTCATGGCATTCCATCACCATGTGACCACATTCTTTGAGGCATTTTTCCGTTCACTACCTTATGCTACCACATTTTTCATACATGTCTACCAAAGCATTTTATCAAAGCAGTTCATTGCCTTGCTGCTATGGCTAACAGTTTCGAACAAGCTATGGATGCTTGGAAAAAATCTATCAAAGCATAATAGTAAGCAATAGCATAGACAGGCAATGAACTTTTCAAAAAATGTGTCAAAGAAAGGTGGTCCCATGGTGATGGAATGCCATGACAAGCAAATTGCTATGGATTGTCATGGCATTCCATCACCATGAGACCACATTTCTTTGAGGCATTTTTTTCAAACAATTTACTGCCTTGTCTATGCTACCACATTTTTCATACATGTCTACCAAAGCATTTTATCAAACAGTTCACTATCTTGGTGCTATGGCTAAAATGAAATATGCTAACCAATTTTTTGCCACAATTTTACACAATAACCAACACTTGGCCAATTTGATTAGCATTAACGCCATAACCAAAACTCTATCAAAGCAACTCTAACCAAGAATGTGCCCTAAAACCACTGAAGGAAGAGGGGCGGGCATGTGGTCAGAGGATCCCTAGGATCAAATAATTCAACAATTGAAATTGCTTACAACTAGAAGAGTAAAATAAAATCAACGCCAAGAATGTCCACACAAGATCCCTTTGAAGGCGAGGTGCTAACATATGGCGGAGTAATTATTACAAACTGAAATAATTAGGCGGATAACCAGCCATAGAAAACTCAAACTAACTAATTCATCCGCTGCGGCGGGCATCCACTCAAGAGTCCGAATTCTCCACTTATTCAGTGGGTACAATGAGAGTTACAAAGTTTATTCTCCACATTGGCGGTAAACCATCCAGGGGTTAACATATTTGCATTAGAAATCGCAAGTAATTGCAATAATAATAATGGTTGGATTAGTACTACTAATCCTCAACCTTACAATTGAAAGAATCTGCAAATTACGAGTGTTACAACAATAGAATGAATGCAAATATAAGAAGGATGATTATAACAATGTTTAAAACTCTCATGGACTGAAAATGAAGCCAAAATCTGAACTTAATGAGGTCTGATAACAAAAACCAACAAACTGAAACTGTGAACCAGCAAGCTAGAAATCAAATAAATGCTCATAACTTCATGAATTTACCTCCGAATTGACTAAAACAAAGTGCAAAGGTCTTCTAGGAGGATGGCGCCTCAAATGCAATGAAATCTCAGCATCAAAAGGTCCTCAAACATTAAACACGAATTCCAAAGCATAGGAGACATGGTACGACCCTCTTGAAGGGCAATTCCCTTAGATAAAATCAGCAACTTCACCTTAATTCATAAGATTGCATCCAAAGGGTCGCCTTGGGTATAGAGAAAGATTGGTAAAGTACCCACAAACAAAATAAATCTATTTAAAGAGCTGTATACAAAAATCACTTTCAGCTGTAGATGAACCAGCAAAACCAAAACTGACAAAAACTCCAAATTCTTCAACATATGAGCTCAATCTGCTAGTTTGGATGAGAAGCAACAATAAAACCAATTATGTGTTGTCTTTTAAACATGAAATTGATTGGAATCTAGGAGGTAAACATCCTTCGAAGAAATAATCACAATGTCATTTCGACAGCACAACTTTAGCAATTAACAATGGATACCAAATGCTGGAGCAAGGCTTCACTTTTATAGAAAGGGAGAAAACTCTTCAACTCCCCTTCAAGGCATGCCAAAAGTCACAGAAGAGACTTTTCAAATTTCAAGAATTTCTAATTCTTCCTCAAGGGTGGCGTCCCACTTCATGGCAACATTAACTTTATTTAATATTCTATTTTCTCCTTAATGACTTTCACCCACCCTTCAAGTCCACATTTTAAAACAACTTGAAGTTATTCCACTAGGTCATGGGGTCAACTAAAAAATAGAACATTAATGCCTTTATTTCAAAATTTCACCAAAAATGGCTTTTGAAAGCCAAAACTTAAACACAAGCAATTGCTCCAACTGAAAAGATGAACTGAAGGCTGACAACTGAACCAGTGCCAAAATTAGTATTTACTAAAAATAGTAAATACCTAGAAATGCCACAAACCTCCAAGCAAGAAAACCCTAATTTCACTTCTGATCAACCTATGGATTTCCGGAAATAGGCTATCGGTCAAAGAAGAACGTATGGCCAAAATGGGGACATTACATAAAAGCCTAAAACAAGTGTTTTTGAACAAGCTATGGATGCTTGGAAAAAGTCTATCAAAGCATAATGGTAAGCAATAGCATAGACAAGGCAGTGAGCTGGTTGAAAAAATGCCTCAAAGAAATGTGGTCTCATGGTGATGGAATGCTACCACATTTTTCATACATGTCTACCAAAGCATTTTATCAAACAACTCACTGCCTTGCTGCTATGGCTAAAAGCCTAAAACGGGTGATTTCGAACAAGCTATGGATGCTTGGAAAAAATCTATCAAAGCATAATAGTAAGCAATAGCATAGACAATGCAATGAACTGTTGAAAAAATGCCTTAAAGAAATGTGGTCTCATGGTGATGGAATGCCATGACCAATGCCATGGCAAGCAAATTGCTATGGATTGTCATGGCATTCCATCACCATGAGACCACATTTCTTTGAGGCAATTTTTCAACCAATTCACTGTCTTCTCTATGCTACCACATTTTTCATACATGTCTATCAAAGCATTTTATCAAACAGTTCACTGCCTTGCTGCTATGGCTAAAAGCCTAAAACAAGTGCTTTCAAACAAGCTATGGATGCTTGGAAAAAATCTATCAAAGCATAATAGTAAGCAACAAGATATGGTCTAATGGTTTTTTTTCACGCGAAAATCAGTGTGATTTTTATTTCCATTTTTTGCAGGTTTTAAACGCATTTTTTTGGCAATTTTGCAGTTTGAAATGGGAAAAAATTGTTGACCAAAAGGTCAGATTTTTTTCTAAAAGTCGTTGACCAAAAGGTCAAAGATTTTTTCAAAAAATCGGGATTAATCAGGATTTTTTGCAGATTATTGCTTCCAAGTTCTATGAGATGGGGTATCTATTGGGGGCCCCGCCCTTGGATTGAAAAAAGACATATAATTCTTATGAAGAAAGATCACAGCAATCCTCTCCCTTTCTTGCCTCCATGTCTAAGCATATAGGAAGTAATTTTCTTAGATTTACAAGATTTCTGATTGGAAACTAAAGTCCAATCCACATCTCCAAGAAGAACCAAACCAAGCTGCTCCCTTGACAAACAGGCTGTTGTTTACAAGGAGAACAAACCTTACTCGAAGGAATGAGAGGCTCTATTAGAGGCTAACTAGCCATCACCATTGAAGCTAAAGGGGATTAAGGAACAACTTGATTCAACCCTAGACCATTTGAATTTGGCTTTTCAGAAGACAATGCAGGGATTTCTTGGGATGGCATTGCATGTGCTGAAACATTCTCCACCACAGGAGCCTTCTCTTGAGGGCCCTTAGAAAGCAAATGAGCCTCCAACCGAGCACCTAAAATATGGTAGGGCAGAACTTTCACCACAAAACTTGGTTGGCAGATTTCTGGATAGGGTTAGAACGGTTACTAGCAACATGTCCTATAGTAAAGCACCTCCAGCAGAGAAAAGCGAGATCCTCATATTCCAGGAGTTGCTTCCAAGAACGATTTGCTACTTTCAAAGCAACATCTGCTTGGAGATCTGGCAAAATATCTATCTAGCATAATGTGAAAAAAAGTAGTGAGAAAGTTGAAATCACCACATCTTTTTGAATCTATGTTACCCCAAGTTTCCGTGACGGGGTCAGCAGGGGACGGGGGGACGCATATAGGGGCTGTGGACGGGAGGGAGGCCAATTTTTAAGGGACAGTAGGGGATGGCTATTAAAAAATAGAGAAAATTTAAAAAATATAGAAAATTTCAAATATTCATATGATAAAGCAATCATCATATATATCATAGAACCTTAACACATAATATTAGAGTTCAATTGATATTTTCATTTCATAGAAAGCAACATAGAAAGAAATCATCATATAGGTGTAGATTTCTTCACCCAATTGTAATTGCTCAAGTGTGATTGAGCTCCCTTCTTTAGTGATGTATATGAACCTCACAAAGGTTGTGATTAGTCTGATGCAACTCAAAAAAACCCCAAGGATAACAACATTAATAGTTTTAAATTTTTTAAATACACAGCAAATACTCTCAGAAGCCTCTTGCAGCATCGCTGTTTGAGTCGATTTTTGCTGAAGCCTCAACCCTGTAGCATAGTTTGAAACCAAGTAGAGGGATCGCTGATTCTGAGTTTTTTTTGCTCAAGCTCTGTTGTTGAATGGCGGTGAAGATTGTGAAACCCTATCGCATTTTCCACGACACTCACAACACTTACTCACGACAGCTTCAGTTTTTAAGCTTTGAGTTTTGAGTTTTAACAAATTAATTCCCAGTTTCCCATGGCAGCGATTATGCCTTAATAAATTAAAAATTTAAAAGGCTTTAAAATTTTACTAAGTTTAAATGTCTATTTTAATCAAATTTGAGCTTTTAAAAAAAGAAATTAAAAAATCGTAGGGGATGGCTAACCGTCCGCGGTACAGTCGGGGGATGTCTAGGCGTCCCCTGTTTGTACCAGGGATGGCTAGCCGTCCCCCGATGTTTCCGATTTTTTGCCTAAATTGAGGACAACGAGGGGACGTTTCCGAGGCATCCCCACACCTCCGAAATGTTTCCGGCTGGGGACACCCCTGATTTTGCTGGGTACACGTACCCGGGTAACATAGGTTTTGAATAAATCTGTTGACGGAGTTTCCAATTGTAGCAAAATAGGAGTCAGTCTAAAATTGGAGAGGAAGATCAGCTAGTCTAAATCAAATCAGCATGACCTTAATGGTTTTTTTAAAGGATTGAATTTGGGAACCATAGCTTCAAAAGGGGCTCATGCTTCCTCCATTCCCAATTCTGATCATGAATAAAAAATCTCAATCTTTGAGAGATTCAAACACTACAATGAAAAACCCTTCCGCATAGGGGTAGTTTCAAGGTGACTTTCCATGTGAGGTTGCTAGCAACTAGATTTCCATTTCTGAACCTTGGAAACACTTGGCCACAGCTGTCTAAAATGGAAGACCACGCCATATTTCAAGATGTATTGTTCACCTTACAAAACCTCTTCCCCAAAATCTAAAACTGGGGACATCTTGGAGCAGTTGAGGGGCTTTAACTCTACACTGGCTTTTGCTGGCAGATCCGATTTTTCAAGACAGCATCCTCTAACCCCATAGCCTCCATATCCTGACTCACAATAGATGCAAATGAATTTTCTGGTCAAAATGGCAGTAACATCTCCTCCTGCTCTGCTAAAAGAGGCGAGTTCTGACCTATCCCACACTTCCAGAGAAGCATTGCAAGCAACCTTACTCACCCCTGAACCTGCAACAAGAATCTTGTCACCTATCTCTGTGGAAGGCACAGCAGATCTGGTTTGCTTGGGCTGTAAATCCAGTAGTTGGTTAGGGTTCACAGGTGAGCACCCGCAGGGAGAAACCATTCTTAAGTTATTCACATCTTACAACATAAATTCCAGAATAATTAATTTTGTTATTGTTGTTGTTAATGCTGGAATAACTCTCTAGCTTAGGTTGAATTTGTGTCTGGCTTCTTCTATTCTTCAGCTATAGCCTAGTCCATTATTCTTATTTCAGTGGCCTTAGCAACTCCATTCAGTTTCTGAGTTCTTTGGCTTTGCTTGTTTCATTGATAGCACAATACCCTGATTATAGCCACTGTCAGCAACCATTTTTAAGAGCACTTTCTCTTTCTAACTCAAGTTAGATACATAACATTTTTGATGTAATCTTCAATTGTTCATGCAATACAGAAACATGGCTAGGTTATATTGGATTTTGATTTTTTATAATATTGTATGGTCAAACCCAGGCTCCAGCCATACCAAACCCAGGGAAAAGAAATCGGTGAACTGCTGAACCTGAACCCTAATTGGGAACATAGGGTAGGATATTACATTGAACGTTAATCCTATGGCTGGAATATCTCTAAATTAGGTTGAATTTGCCTCCGGTATTCTTCAGCTGAATCCTTGTCCATTATTCTTAGTCCAGTGGCCTTAGCAACCCCATTCACTTCTAAGTTCTTTGGCTTGCTCGTGTCATTTCTAGCACAATACCCTGATTTTTATCAACACTTTTTGGTCAAATCCAATTTAGATACATAATTTTTTGACATAATCTTTAGTTGCTACTGTGGGAATCCCAAATGTAAAAAGGGTGACTTTTCCATCTACACTACTGCATATACTCAAAATGTTAAAACATCTAAATTTTTTTGTTATTGTTTTGGTTTGCTGCAAAGTGTAAATTTTATTTTTGCTTGAATGAAGAAGTCTGAGCTAGATGATGTCCTGGGACAAGTTTTGGTAAACATTCGAGGGAAGAATTGTAGTAGTGCTTGGACCTGTTCTTTATTTTGTACATATGAAATTGTATTTTTGTTTTAGTTTTACTGGTCTTTTTCCTATTTCTCTGCCACAGGTGCTTGAAACTTAAATTTATATTTATTGAAAATTGTTCACAGTTTAAATCTACTGCGAGATGTACATTACCAACATCTCTGTGGTTGCAAATGGGCATTGTTTTTATCTGTAGGGTTTTAAACTGTCTTACAGAAAGTGCAAATCACTTATTCCCTTTTTTAAGTTCACCAGAGAATGAGGTACTTTTAGGCATAAAAACAGTGCATTCGCTCATTTTAATGATTTTTATAGAATCTCTTAATTCATTTGCCATAGTGCATATAGAGCTTAGGAGGATGCAGGAACCTTTTCCTTCTCTAAATTAAGCAAATGTAGTAGCTTATTGTTTGCATCATTAAGAATTGACGAATGCATGTTTGGGCAAAGGGTATGCTAATAGTAAATATACACTTGATCTCGTGTCTTAATTCTTTGGTTTACCATTTGATATTGCTGCATTGGCCATTTAGTTGTGTAGTTAACTATATTAATGTTTGTCTTTTGCTTGGATCAAGCAACTATTTAAATTGATTTGTTCTGAAACTCCAACCCACTTGATCTAAGATCATGGGTATCTTCAAATAGTTTAGGTTTTTCAAATAACTGGAAGTAACTTTATTGTAAAGAGCTAAAAACCTGGTAAAATTCTGCAGGAAACAATGGAAATTCACAGAAACATCATGCTTTTCAGATGTAAGTTTTTGAACTTCTACTCTCATCATGTTCCTTTTCTTGGATGTGTTTTGCAGGTCCGTCTATATTGTCTACACTGTTCTTGGCAACATCTGCATTTATGTTGTTGGAAAAGACGAATACGATGAGCTTGCTTGTATGTTTACTGATGCATTTTCAGAGGCATTTATAATCTTGTGCTTCAAATTGTTGTCTTTTGTTTTCACAAGGCTGTTACTTTTGATAGTCTACTCAGGCCTTCCTCCCGTGTAAATTTGTATTTAGTGGATGAACCTGGGTTAGCTTTAATAACTGTTTGATATTCTGAATAGTTTGTTCTTACTTTTACAGTGGCAGAAGTTATCTTTGCAATAACAACATCAGTGAAAGATGCATGCTCCACAAAGACCCCTACAGAACGTATCTTCCTTGACAAGTATGGAAAGATTTGTCTCTGTTTGGATGAAATTGTTTGGATGGTAAGCTGCTTTTTCCAATTATCTGTGGATCAATGTTGGTTGAACAAACATTGTATTAAGCATAAGATTTTCAGTCCTTGAGTTTGAGTTGTAAAGCTTTTGAAAAGACAAACTGTGTGCTAAACTTTTGCATCAATGTTTTGTATCACACCCTGTGATTCATCATCAGGATGAGTGTGATCCAAAATGTTGATACAAATATTTGTCACTGTTATTTCCAAAAACTTTACAACTCGAACGCTATATTATTTTTGAAACTCACAAATAGCTATTGAATTTTTAGGGAATGCTAGAGAATACTGATAAAGATCGTGTGAGAAGGCTCACAAGGTTGAAGCCCCTAGCTGAAGGGTGATTATACACAGAAAATATTCACCACAGAGTTATATTTGATATTCATTGCATTTATAGCTTGTTTCTTGAACACTTTTGCATCATATTCTGATGATAATATACTGGGCAGGTTTCTCATATTTTTATTACAATAAAATGTGCTATTAGTTGCATATGAACTGTTCTTTGAAAACAGTGTTGATCTAAAAGGTATTATTTCACTCTATGCCTTTATAGTGTGTACTATAATATAGAGTTAAAATTATAATTTAAAGTAATTCAAAACTAATCTAGGAATAGTGCTTACACTGTTAGAGAAACAAGGGAACCAATATTTTCTTATTATAAGGTTGAAATCTTCTACTTTGCAATCTCCACCTTATGCTCTTGCACTTTAGTGACCAGCACTGTAGTTACGACATAGAGCCACGTGCCTTGAATTCAAGCCCTTATACAGAGTCCTGGGCTGATTTGTAGTGCTCCATAAACACCCCTTTGCACCTATATTCTATTCTAATACTTTTGGGCCAAAATTCATAGTGGCCCAAAAGTCGTTCAAGTGTTGTTAGGAAAAAAAACACACTTGGCTGCTAGAGCCCCCATTCATATCTAATTGATTCAAATTGTTGGGTCCTATAAGTTCCAACTATTTTGTCCTTATCTTCTATTCCCCACCTTGTTCTCCTACTTGTTCTTATATATTTCTCTTCCCCCACCCTTGCCTTCATTCCCACACCTCATTCCTATTGGAAATAAGCTACACCTAGACCAACAATGGACTAGTCACAAAGGGACCGATAGTTCAATGGTAGAGCACTTGGGTAGCAAATTGAAGGTCCTAGCTAGTCCATGAGCAACAATTCAACATGGTATCAAAGCTAGAGTAGGCTAGGGGGCCCAAGCACCAGTAGTGTGGCTTATGAGGGAGTGTTGGAAATAAGTTACACCTGGACCAACGATGGGTTTGCCACAAACCAATGGAAAATGGAAGGTCTTAGGCTCAAGTCCTAGCTGGTCCATGAGCAACAACTCAACATGATATCAAATCCAAGCCAAGCTAAGGAGGCCCAAACTCTTGTAGTGTGGCTTGGGGAGGTGATGGAAACAAGGCACACTCAGAGCAATGATAGACCAGCCACAATGGGGCCACTACCTTAGTAATAGAGCACTCCAACAACAAATGGAAGGTTCTAGGTTCAAGTCCTAGCTGGTCCATAAGCAACAACTCAACATGGTATCTAAGAAAGGGTAAGATAGGAGCCCCAAGCATCTTCATTGTGGCTTATGGGGGGTGTTGGAAATAAGACACACTTGGACCAATGATGGATTGGCCATAAAGGGGCTAGTAGCTCAATGGTGGAGCACTCTAGTAGCAAATGGAAGGTCTTATGTTTGATTCCTAGCTAGTCCATGAATAGTAGCTCAACAATCCTCCTCATTCCCCCTTCTCTATTCTCGTCTCTCCTCTATTTTTATCTCCATTCATTAATCTTCTTGTTCTATGCCTTGTGAATGTCCCAACATTTGCCACAACATGCTATTCAAAATCTCACTACTAAATTGTTCTTTTATCAATTAAGTTCATTGTTATGCTTTGTTGAATAGATATGGTGGTATAAAAATTCCTAAAACACATATAGAGCAATTTATGCCTTACACGAATGGATTTGTTATCATGAAGATGCTATACTTTATATATTTCCACTTACTTTACATGGTGGTGCTAGAAAATGGTTTCATATTAATGGTGTTCATCAAATGTCTTTTTATAGGCTTGTTGCAATATTTGTAGATTTATCTGTCTTGTCTTCTTTCCACAATATTCTTTGTGGTACTTCTTTCCCTTGCCTTGAATGTCATATAGTCACATGGATGGCAATGGTCTCTTTCATACTTATTTTGATTTACCAAAATCAACCCTTGTTCCTACAACCTCCCAAAATTTAGGTAGTTCTAATTCTATTCATCCTTCCCTTAGAGTTGTTATTTAGGCAACTCCCCAAACTATGCCTTCCAACACAAATCCTCTTAAAATTTTGGTACAAGGCCTTTCTTTTGCTACCCCTTTCACCCTCTATATTCTTAGGGACCTCTTCCTAATAATGCATCACATCATAGGTCATACCTATGCCATAATAATAGGAAGAATTTATCTGTTTCTACTTCTTTCCCATCCACCACCATTTACCTCCCTCCACCTCATCTACCAACTAAAAAATCCAATGAGTATGATCTCATGAAACAACTATAAGCCATGTAGGCCAAAATCTCTCTTTGATATCTCCTCCAATCTTCATTTACCTATAGGGAAGTGCTTCAATAGGCCTTACAAGAAGTTCTAGTATGATCTATTCTTGGACTACTAAAGTAGTTTCTATGCTAAAATCCATTCAAGATATCTTGTTTCCTTTTGAAATCCCTTCCCCTTATATTGTTCAAGAAGCTCCTCACATTATTGTGGCCAAATATAAGAAAATGCTATTAAGAGGGTTCTTATAGATAAGGGTTTCAACTTAAATATCTATAGTTCCAATTTCTTAGGGCATTTGAAACTTTACCTTTCTCAATTGCAAAAGTCTAACTTGGCCATTTATGGCCTTGAAAATGTTACTTGGAATCCTCGAACAATTATAGTTCCTATCATTGTTGGCCCTATTACACTTACCACATTAATTCATGTGATGTTGAAGCTAGCTTATAACATCCTTCTCGGTCAATCTTGAATACATGAGCTTTAGGCCATTCCATGCATCCTTTGTTTGTGTTTAAAAGTTCATTTAGAGTTATCTATTTTATACAATTAATGTTCAAAGCTCCCATTCAATATTGCTAGGCTATAAAATCATAGGTCCTCCTCCACTGCTAAATCCATCTAAATCCTCTTTTTCACACTTTTGTACAGAAGGCTCCCCTCCTAAACCGTTGTCTTCTACTAAGCCTCCCATGTCTTCTCTTCCACCTTCTACTGATGTCATACCTACATCTACGTCACCTTCTATCGATGTGACATCTTCATGATCTCATCCCTCTTCTAATGATGGGCTGCCCTCCTCTTCTATTCCATCTTTTATAGATGATTTGTTGCTTTCTTCCAAAGCTGTTGAACCTTCTAGTTCTCAATTTTCATCTCGTCCTCACTCTTTACTAGGAGATGCTTGGAGGTCCTTAGAATTTACCCCTTCTCTTTTAGGTGAATCTAAGGTCGCCTTTTGTAGATGATTTATCACTTTCTTCCTAAGTTATTGAACCTTCTAGTTCTCAATCTTCATCTCTTTCTTCCTAAGTTATTGAGCCTTCTAGTTCTCCATCTTCATCTCTTTCTTCTCAATCTTTGCTACGAGATGCTTGGTGGTCCTTAGATTTCACCTTTTCTTTTTTTAGGTAAATATAAGGTCAACTCTCAAGACTTCAACATTTCAACTACACATGTTGATCTCTAAACATTTGGTCATCCTCAAAATTCTTCTCCATCATTACCTCTACAACCTAGAGCTAGTAATGATTCTAACTTTGTTGACCTCATGGGTGTGGGTCTTCCTTTCTATTCTTGCAAACTGTTGGATTTATTACATCATTAGAGGTAAATATGTTAGATTATATATATATATATATATACTCCTATAAGGGAGTTTAGGGTGGTTATACATTGGAAAATGAATGGCATTATAAGCCTTTGCATATCAATGTAATATCTATCTTGAAGAATTCAATTAAATAATCTTTTATGTTTTAAATATTTCTTTGTAGCAAAATGGTTTGATTTGCAATATAGTTTCATGTTCTACCATTTTCAATATGGTATCCGAGTGTTCATGATGCTAGGCCTCTGATGAAGCAATTAAGAAGTTGCTAGCAAAGAAATGTGGTTTGTTGTTATATTGTTTTGTTTTTAAATTTTTTTTTTTTATATTATCTAAAACAGCTGTAGTAAAACCATGATATCTTTCTCATTTCTTAACGGTATTTAATTCAAAATGTTTTGGAAAGATGAAGAGGAGAAAAAAACCTAGAAATGGTTTGAAGATATTATGAGTATTTAATGAGTAGTTTGAAACAAAAGATTGACATGGTATTTGCTGGCTGCTTTTGTTAGCCTCTACCATTTCATTTGTTGGTCATTCAATCATTTGTTGGTGCTTTAGAAAACTTGCTACTATGTTGATTTTTTATAGAGATGTTGAAACATTGAAAAGGTGTGAAGATTCAAACCATTTAGAATGTAGATTATAATGCTCAAGTAAATGCAAAATAAAAGAGACACAAAACAAAGAAGTATTTTTAATTTGCAAAATATCTTTTATTCAAATATCCATAAGAATGAAAGAAAGTGATTTATTTTGCACCATATGATTGGTGGTTTATGGATTATTGGTAGAGGTAGGAGGTTAGATTCATATTCATTGGTGATAAATCTCCAAGCATGGTGCATAAGTGACTTGTTGAAAGTTTGAGCATAATTTACAAAGAGGCATTGAATTCAAAATATGATTATATCTCACAATATTTTTTTTATGAAGAAAGTTTTAGGAAGGAGTTAAAGATTTTTTGACATGTTCACATCACATTGTAAAATACATATTATCAATGAAAAACTACATCTTTATGATAATGTTTATGTTGAGCACACAATGATATTGAGGGTGGGGAAGGTGATTCAGTATCTAACAATCTTTTACTTTTCAAAACTTAACCAATCACAATAAAAACATTCAAGTAAAATTTGGCAATTAGGAACATAATCAAAACACATGATTTATGTGGAAACCCTTTCGGGAGAAAAACCACGACATAATATTGCTTATATATTATAGATTCATCTTCTTCTTCTTGTAGACTCCAACCAACTATCAAAGTCTCCAATCTCTATACAAATTGAGCGCCAATTCAGCAAGAGGCTCCAACCTATTGGAGGCTCCAACTCCCACACACAAACTAAGCTCCAACCTAGCAAGAAGCTTCAACCTCTATTTGATTGACTTCAGCCCTTTTGATTCTTCAATGCTGATATAATAAACTCCTTCACCAAAAACACAAATCTGATCCAACTATAAATCTGCTTCACACTCAAATCTGATCCACAATCACATAACAATCTTCATTTCAAATCTAAGTACACACTTTCCTTCAAGTCTGATCCAAATTATGCATGAAATTGATTACAGTCATGACATTATCTTTACATAATTTTCTGCCTTACAATCAATCTGCTATAATTCTCTTTACAATCTGCTCTTATTTTTCACCTATATTTGTCATATATATTTGCGATTGTTTTTCACACATAGACTACATACATTCTGTAATATAAATCTGATATACTCTTCATTTCTGCCTTTTTATCTCTTTTTATCTGCTCCTTTTTATTTAGAAATAAATCATTGAAAATTGTTGCATTTAAATCTACATATCTTCCTCTTTTTATATCTTTTCAATCTAAGTAATGGACATGTCCTTTCACAAAGAATACCACCTTTCATATGAGATGTAACTCTTGATTTCTGCCCTTTCATAACATTTAATCCTTGATTATTTAAATACCTTTAATCACACCTCTTAACACATATAATCTTGATCGCTGCTTTTTAATAGATAATCTTGGTTGATGTATTTAGTTGCTGCTCTCTAAAATAAATCGTAGTCCTTAGCAATTAGAAATTGCTGCCTTAATGAATGCTTTGTGCTCTAGCAATTCATCTCATATGATTGTCTTATTTACTTTTTGTCTCGTTTACTAATTACATGATAATGAATGCTGATCGCTGCCCTTTTATTAACTATTTTGACTTTACTAAAACAGATCTCACTATTTCTCTTTTATAAGACTTTTGTCTTATATTCTATTTTGTCTTTTTCTTAATCTCTTCACTTTATGATCTTTTAAATAAGACACATTTGTCTTATGTGGAGTGCTCATGCTTGTGTAGCATAAATTTCATTTACCTTCAAATTTTATTACTTCTTATGTATATATAAAGCTTCATATGGAAGGAGGTTAGTTGAATAATATTATTTTAATCCATTCTTCTTAACTTGTGTTTAATTCTGCCTTATTACAATTTCTTGAATCCTTTTAATACAACGATTTACGACCTTTGGCCTATAATGATTTTTTCTTCTTGTATCAGTGAATTCCATTGTGACACAATAACAACTTTCTTGACATGAATGATCGTAATCTTATCAACGATCTTTCATACTTCTTTGACATTCTCGTCCATACATCTTGAACAACTAATCCAACAATCTTCACGATAAACTATTAGATATCAATCTCACCAACAATATCAGGCTTGTCATTAAGGATAACACTTACCACATGCATATGCACTTTTGACATCAATGACAACATTGTCTTCTTTTGACATCAATGACAATATGTCTTCTCACCTATAACACCAATGACAACATTTCCAACAATCTCCCCCTTTGTCATTGATGGCAACACAATCATAATCCTTTCCTTTTGCTTTGCTCCCCCTTACTCTATCTCTTCCCCTTTGACATCAATGACAAAGGGACACTTGGTATACTTATTTCCTTCATGATATGATTCTTTTTTTTTTTGTGATGCTCCCCCTATTTGTAAGGCTCCCTCTTTCTCGAGCTTCCATTTGCTTTAATTCTCTTCATTTGTCTCTTTGTCGCTTGGATGATATGCTTCCTCTATAGCTTTCCAAAATTTGGATGATTTTTTGAGGTTTGACACATCAAGAGCTTGTTTTGCTATCCATCATTTACTATGCATCTTACAAGATGGAAAATGTCTTCAATTCTTCACAAAGGATCTCCTTTTCTTTATTTCTCCCTTTTTCGGACATTTTCTAATGCTCCCTCTTCTCTAATATTCCTCTTTCTCTAACTCTTAATCTTGACATCTATTCTCTTTTAAACTTTCTCTTGTTGTAGCTCTCCATCTTTCTATAATTCTCCCTCTTTTTCATTAATGATAAAAGGATATTCATTATACCTCTATCTTCTATCTTCTATGGCATCATTATATCAATAGGAATTTAGACATAAGTATAACCATCATAACTTACTATTGTCCATCTCATTGTCTCAAGTCTTTTATGCAAGAGCGTCTTCCATCTTTCTATAACATCTTGCCTGCAATGTCCCCTTCCTAGGCAGTACGGTTATTTCAGGGGTTAGCCTATCATTCAGATCCTCATAGGTTGACAGATGTGTTTAGAGGATCACTTGAGACAGTTATCTAGCGTTTGGGAACATTACTCCAGCAGTTGATTCAGGTTTGGGCCTTAGCAAACACTGTTAAAGTGATTTATAGATACTTACTATTTATAGTAAGTCAGGTAGGCAGGAGTTGCTATTTTTGGTAGGGCAACTGATTCAGTTGGTCAGCTCAGTTTCGACCCGGTTTGATGATTTGATGAGCAAATAGTAAATATTGAGGCATTTGATAATTATTAAAAGTTTATTAATTTGACTTTATAATATAAAGTCCACTTTAATGGAAATAATTAAATGTAATTATTTAATGGAAAATTATAAAGTATTATTAATACTTTATAATAAGGAGATAAATTAATATTAAATGAGTATTTTAATACTCATTTTGAAAAAAGGACGCCATTATTTAATTAGTTTGCCTAAGTCAAAAGAAGGGCGATTTAATTATATTTTAAATGCTCATTAATTGCCTTTTTGAGAAGGGGGTCGACTTATTGAGAAGAGATATATTTCAAAAGGACAAATCGAATTCATTATGTTATGATTATTCTAATTTGTCTTTATTTCTCTCTAAGAGCATTGGGGTTTGTGAAACAAGGGTTTTTGCAGATCATCGGGTTTTGAAGAACGTTCCCTCTTCAAAATTAGACATACTGAGACTGTGAGATATCAGTTGAAGCTTGTCAGTTGAGTGGCTTCATTCAGAAGTCATACATAGCTTATTGTGAAGATTTTTCATCAAGGATTTGGGTCGAACTTCTCCAGAAGGGTTTCATATTCAGTGGTGATTATTTCTTGATCATTGGGAACACTTTTCAAGAAAGTACGAATTTGTTACTTACTGGTATAGGCCGTACTTCTGTTGCAACAAAGGCCGTACTTCTTCTCTAGATCAAAACGCCTTGCTTTTTTATCTTCGGGCTTCTTCATGTTGGATGCCTAAGGTTTCTGGAGCCTCTGCATCAATTTCGAGGTGGGAGATTGCATATTCTCTTTCAATCATACCATCTCAGGCTTCTTTTCTGGCGCCTGCAAGCTTATTCAGGTTCTCAATAAATAGCTTGCCTTTTTATTTGAATGTTTGAATATCACAGTTTTAATCATTCTGGAAGATCAATAAATCATCTAACATCGAGATCTAAGCTATATTATGTAGTTTTTAATCGTCTGGTATTTTATTCTATTTTTTCAAGCATTTCCTTGCAAAATCGTAATTTGTCTTTTATTGCAAAAAACCACCAAAAAATAAAAAATACAGAAAACAAACAAAAACCTTGCATTCTCAGTTAGTGGTTGGGTTGAGAGACACCTGGTTTGTTACAGTGGTATCAAAGCACAGTTTTCTTGCCATCCTGTGCTTTTTTAGTTGCTTTTTCAGTCGGATGTGTGCTTTTTCAATGCTTTTTCATGAGTAGAGATATTATCTTCTACAATAAGGGTAGAGGAACATGCAAAATTGAGGATTGGACAGGTCCACCTATTCTTGTAGGTGAGACAGTATCAGGGGTTTTGGGTATTCACAGGTCCAGTTCCAATGGCAGTGAGAACAATGTCACTACACTGATGGCAGATCGTGAGATTCCTACAAAGACGCATATGGATTTGGGGAAAGAGCATGCCGGAGGTGAGATTTCTGATGATGAGTTCAGACGTAGGTATGATAATATGATGGACATGATGTCCCAGTTGATGGGCACGATGAGGCAGTACACTCAGCCTCAACAACACTATATTCATATAGGACAAATGAGCGGGACTGCAGGCATAGACCAACCACTGGTGTCAGTACAGCGGTAGTTGTCACCTATCTTGCATGAGCGTACGCCGAGACAACCTACATTTATATCTAGAAAGGCACCTTCGACTCTGGAAGCAGAGCAACAGGGTCACCATCATGAGTTTCAGCCACACCATGGCATGTCAGTGGCAGACGTGACTAGATTTTATGGAGAGTATTCGACATTGGCACTTGAGATCAGGCAGTCTTTGTCTTTTCATGAGTTTATGGATGTGCATAAACCCAGAGGGGGAGGTAGATTTGACCGCAGAGCTCCTCAGCACCAGCAACCACAACCACAGGTGAACAAGGATCTTCAGCATGCAGTCAACAAGATTATCTTGCCTTACTTTGATGGCTCTGATAAGAGTTCAACGAGGTCTTGGGTACATAAGTTAGACAATTACCTATCATTGAGACCTATGCAGGAGGACGAGGCCATTAAGTTTGCTACACTGCATCTTGATGGGTTAGCGCATGACTAGTGGCATCACGACATGTACACACTTGGTCATCACGCAGTTACCACCTACCAGGAGTTCACCAACAGGCTCATAGAGCGTTTTGACAAAAAGGATCCAAAACTTTATTTTAGAGAGCTAGCTCAGCTCAGGCAGATAGGTAGTTTGGATTCCTACATCGGTGAATTTTAGAGGGTTGCAGTCATGGTGTTTCAGAGAGGAGACTTGTCATTCTCTTCATCAAGGGATTATTTGAGTTGATGAGAGGTTGGGTCAAGGCATTTGATCCTCCTACTCTTCAGGAGGCCATGAGGAAGGCACACAGTATGGAGCTTGCAACACCTCGCAACAAGTTCTCTTTAGGCTCAACACCTTATACAAGGCCTAATAGATCATTTGATAGGAATAGGTCATTTGACAAGAAGAGGGATCCACCTGATCTTAAGAAATGAAATGCACCACCATTTGATAGGGAAACATTAAATGATTTACGCAAGAAAAAGTTGTGTTTTTGGTGCAAGGCACCTTATGATGAGAAGCATGTATGCCCTCTTCGTCCCAAAGTGAAAAATAACCAAATGGAGTGGTTTTATGAGGGTGAAGAGCAATCTGATCTGTCAGACCAGCAAGCTGATTCAGAGCATTCAGATGATGAAAGGTCTGAAAATGATGGTGAAAATAAGGGAGGAAGAAAGTTACAGGATGCACACTTGACTAGTCTTCAGAGAGATGGATCTTTTAGACTATGTGGGCTCCTAGCAGGTCAGAAAGTGATTACTCTACTCGACACTAGTGCTACTCATAACTTTATTGATGCATGGTTGGTAGAGAGACGAGGTATACAAACAAAGGAATTTGAGGGTATTCGAGTTAAGGTGGCTGAAACAACTATGAGTTCAAGACTGAATTCTAAGTTGTTAATATGGGAGATACTAATGTGGTACTTGGGATGGCATGGCTTCACGATTTGGGTGAGTTCACACTCAATCTTTGGGACATGGAGATGAAGTTCAAGGTAAACGGGAAACCTCATGTCATCAAAGCCATCAGAGAGAGTAATCTAAGGATGGTATCTTATAGACGGATGGAGAGACTCATTCGTCATGATATGGTAGATTGGGTTGCAGAGTGTATGTTGTTACCAGCACAACAGGAGCAGTAGAAGGTTGAGTACCATCCTGACATTCAGATACTGAGGACTAAACACTCTAAAGTGTTTAGTGATATTCCACCTGGTAGACCTCCAGACAGAGGCACCAAGCATATTATCGAGTTGGAGGAGGGCGCAAAACCCATTATGATTACACCCTACGAACATCCGAAACGACTCAAGGATGAGATAGAGAAAAAAATCAGTGAGTTGTTGGCTATGGGGCATATCAGACCTAACAAGTCACCTTTTGCTTCATCAGCGGTAGTGGTGAAGAAAAAGGGTGGATCACTTCGGATGTGTATAGATTACCGCCAGCTCAATAAGAAAACAATTAAGAACAGGTACCCGATACCCCGCATCGATGAGATGATTGATGAGTTGCACGGTGCTATCTTCTTCACGAAGATTGACTTGAGATCCGGGTACCATCAGATTCAGATGAGGGAGCAGGACATAGAGAAAACCGCTTTCAGATGCCATTGCGGTCACTTCGAGTTCTTGGTTATGCCTTTCGGTCTAACCAATGCACCTGCTACCTTTCAGGCTACAATGAATAGGGTCTTCAGTTCTCAGCTGTGGAGATTTGTGTTAGTCTTCTTCGATGACATCCTAATGTACAGTAGGTCATGGGAGGAGCATTTAGCTCACTTGGATATAGTTCTGGGTATTTTGGCTGAGGAGTCCTTGTATGCCAAGGAGTCCAAGTGTGAGCTAGGCATGGCTGAGTTGTATCTTGGGCACATCATCAGTGCCAAGGGAGTTAGTATGGAACCTGAGAAGGTCCGAGCTATAGTTGAGTGGTCAGTACCAGAGAACCTTACACAGCTCAGAGGATTCATTAGGTTGTGTGCTTTTTACAGGAGATTTGTTAGCGGGTTCTCACGTCACGCCGCACCCCTTACTGATTTGACAAAGAAAGGGGCTTTTGTTTGGTCACCACAGGCTCAGGAGTGCTTTGACAGGTTTAAGGTAATTATGACTTCATGTCCAGTGTTAACATTACCAGACTTTACGTAGTCATTTGATTTGTACTGTGATGCTTTAGGAGAGGGCATTGGTGCCATTTTGATGCAGGAGAGACACCCTATTGCTTTTGAGAGTAGGAAGCTTAGGGGTCCTGAGAGATTTTATAGCATTTATGACAAGGAAATGTTAGCCATTATGCATGCTTTGGCTAAGTTCAGGCAATACTTGGTGGGCAGTAAATTCAGTGTGCGTACATATCACAATAGCCTGAAACACTTCCTTGGACAACGAGACTTAAATGAAAGACAACAAAAATGGGTCAGCAAACTGCAATCGTATGATTTTGACATCACCTTTATTAAGGGGAAGCATAATGTTGTAGCTGACGCCTTGTCTCGTAGACCTCAGTTGAATGCTATGACACAGATCTCCGAGGATTTGAGGCATCAAATTATTACAAAGTATGCTAAGAACCCATGGGATTCTAGCATTGTTGATGGGATAGAGCAGGATAGTAGGTATATCGTTGTGAATGTCTTGATCATTTACAAGGGACGGATTTTCTGGTTCCTGATTTAGAGTTGAAGGATATAGTTCTGAGAGCCTTTCATGATCTTCATATGGCGGGCCATCCCGGTTATTTCAAAACATATAAGCTGGTACAAGAACGGTTTACTTGGAAAGGGCTAAAGACTGATGTTCTTCAGTATGTACGAGAGTGTTTTGTTTGTCAGCAAAACAAACAGGAACAAACATATCCTATTGGATTGCTTCAACCACTTTCGATACCTGACAGGAAGTGGGAATGCTTATCAATGGACTTTATCACGGGTTTGCCGAAAGCCCAAGGTAAAGATTGTATTTACGTAGTTGTTGATCAGCTGGCAAAATATGCACACTTCTTTCCGATCACCACTACATTCACAACATCGTAGACTGCAGAGATTTTCTTCATAGAGGTATTCAGGTTACATGGTTTTCCTCATACTATAGTCAGTGATAGAGATAGTCGGTTCATGAGCAACTTTTGGTAGGAGTTGCTCAGACTTTGTGGGACCGAACTGACACCTAGTGCCAGCTACCATCCACAGACAGATGGACAGACGAAAATTGTCAATAAGTGGGTGGAAGGATATCTTCCCAATTATATAGCTGGACAACAGAGAGCTTGGGTGAGGTGGATATATCTCTGTGAGTATTGTTATAACTCTACTCACCACATCACTATACAGATGACACCCTTCATGGCATTGTACGGGTATGAGGCGCCCAAACTTTTGGATTTGGTGTTGAGTGATAGCAGAGTGCCTAGCGCAGGTGATATGATGCAGGATCAACAAGACATTTTGAGGTCTCTCAGAGACAATATCCAACAGGCACAAAATCAACAGAAGCAGTATGCTAATCATAGAAGGGTTGAGTGTTCTTTTGTAGTGGGTGACATGGTGTATCTCATGTTACAACCGTACCGTTAGTCCACTTTGCGGAAGAGTGGTGCAAAGAAGTTGAAACCTCGTTACTATGGTCCATTTCAAGTTATTAGATGAGTGGGCGAGGTTGCATATGAGTTGGATTTACCGGCAGATAGCAGGGTTCATAACTTGTTTCACGTTTCACCCCTGAAGAAGGCGTTGGGTCAGCATGTGATTCCCTCTCCAGTACTACCACCCCTTGATGACGAGGGGGAGTTGATATTAGTGCCTGAGGCCATCCTCGATGTTAGAGAGAGACATCTTCGAAGGCGGGTTATCAGAGATTATTTGATCAAATGGAGACTTGTCGGTTGAGGATGCTACTTGGGAGTCAGAGGAGATTTTACAGCATCCAGAGTTGAAATTGCTTGAGGATAAGCAATTCCAGGGAGGGTGGACTGTAATGTCCTCTTCCTAGGCAGTACAGTTATTTCAGGGGTTAGCCTATCATTCAGATCCTCGTAGGATGGCATATGTGTTTAGAGGATCACTTGAGGCAGTTATCCAGCGTTTGGGAACATTACTCTAGCAGTTGATTCAGGTTTGGGCCTTAGCAGACACTTTCAGAGTGATTTATAGATACTTACTATTTATAGTAAGTCAGGTGGGCAGGAGTTGTTATTTTTGGTAGGGCACCTGATTTAGTTGGTCAGCTCAGTTTCAACCCGGTTTGATGATTTGATGAGCAAATAGTAAATATTGAGGCATTTGATAATTATTAAAAGCTTATTAATTTGACTTTATAATATAAAGTCACTTTATTGGAAATAATTAAATGTAATTATTTAATGGAAAATTATAAAGTATTATTAATACTTTATAATAAGGAGATAAATTAATATTAAATGAGTATTTTAATACTCATTTAGAAAAAAAGATGCCATTATTTAATGATTTTGCCTAAGTCAAAAGAAGGGCGATTTAATTATATTTTAAATGCCCATTAATTGCCTTTTTGAGAAGGGGTCGACTTATTGAGAAGAGATATATATTTCAAAAGGACAAATTGAACTCATTATGTTATGATTATTCTAATTTGTCTTTATTTCTCTCTAAGAGCATTGGGGTTTGTGAAACAAGGGTTTCTGCAAATCATCGGGTTTTGAAGAACGTTCCCTCTTCAGAATTAGACATACTGAGACTGTGAGATATCAGTTGAAGCTTGTCAGTTGGGTGGCTTCATTCAGAAGTCATACAGAGCTTATTGTGAAGATTTTTCATCAAGGATTTGGGTCGAACTTCTCCATAATGGTTTCATATTTAGTGGTGACTATTTCTTGATCATTGGACACACTTTTCAAGAAAGTACAAATTTCTTCCTTGCTGGTATAGGCCGTACTTCTACTGCAGCAAAGGCCGTACTTCTTCTCCATACCAAAATTCCTTGCTTTTTTATCTTCTGGCTTCTTCATGTTGGATGCCTAAGGTTTCTGGAGCCTTTGCATCAATTTCGAGGTGGGAGATTGCATATTCTCTTTCAGCCGTACCATCTCAGGCTTCTTTTTTGGCGCTCGCAAGCTTATTCAGGTTCTCAATAAATAGCTTTCCTTTTTATTTGAATGTTTGAATATCGCAGTTGTAATCATTCTGGAAGATCAATAAATCATCTAGCATCGAGATCTAAGCTATATTATGTAGTTTTTAATCGTCTAGTATTTTATTCTATTTTTTCAATCATTTCCTTGCAAAATCACAATTTGTCTTTTATTGCAGAAAACCACCAAAAAATCAAAAATACAGAAAACAAACAAAAACCTTGCATTCTCAGTCAGTGGTTGGGTTGAGAGACACCTGGGCTCTTACATTGCCATTCTTCACATTGTCGTCAAATGCTTTGTAACATTCTATACATGATCTTTCTTATTTGATTTCCACTCTTGCACATTGAAACATTGTCATGTTATAACCTTCCTCTTCTATGAAAAGTTCATTACCTCATTATTACTGTAGGTTGCTATCTCTAACTTGACACAATCATCATTTTTAATGTGTCATACTTCTTATGCCTTTGATGCCTAATTTATCATCATTCCCAATGTACCTTGTCTTTGTTGGTTTGTCAATCGACTTGTTATGCATTATTTGAACTATACTTTGTTGGAGTGTATGATTTTTACATCTCATGATTTGAACCTCCATCATCCCAATTGTAGACACCTAAAAATGACCTAGGCCTGCAAGCTTCATTTTTTACCACTTTCGTCCTAGCATAATTAAGCTATTTAATTATGTCCTTGGTCCACATTCGACTATTGATTAAATAATTCATAATTATTTAATTAATTCATGTCATTTGTTCCTCCTTGATTATTAAATAAATAAATATTATTTATTTATTTAATACATCACTAATTATCTAAAGTCTTCCTTTGATTAAATAAATTTCATAATTTATTTAATTTCCCTTTACCATTTATGTCTTCTTGATTAATTAAATAAATTTTATTTATTTAATTACGTCACTAATTAAGTCCCCTTCTTCTAAAAAATTAAATAAATTCTTATTTATTTAATTCTGTCCATTTTCCACTATAATTAAATAATTCATTTAATTATTTAATTATTCATTAGCTTTTTCTCCCATTAAAATTAAATAAATTTGATTTATTTAATTTAGCCATTCTCTTGAATTTTGAATTAAAATCATTATTTAATTTCAAAATAATTCTTTTATCACATTCCTCCATAATTAAATAATATCTTTATTATTTAATTACTTGCTAGTTATCTGGAGTAAATAAATCTTATTATTTAATTTCTCCAGCAACCTCTTTGTCCGTGCCAGCCTTATCTTCCAATTTAATTCTTGACTTTTGACTTCTCATTTAATTTTCGACCGTTGATTGAATTATTTCATAATTCAATCTCCACCCTTCATCCTTACCTGTTGCCCTAATTTTGACCTAACCCTAATGCACACAGCAATATTCAATCTTAAGCATTGATCTTAGGGTTCCTGTCATCTTTTCATCCTGGCCACACGTTCAAAATTGCAATTTTTATAAAAGGGCAATTTTGACCTCATTTGGCTCTCAGTCTTTAGCTCATTTTGACTTCTTGCATTCTTAGTCTATGTCAACTTGCTGTCAACTTAGGTCATAGTCATTAACAGTCATAGCCATTTTAGCTCATTGTAGGGTTATTTTTATTTTTCTGCAAATCCTTCAACACTTGCATAGGGCTTAGTCTTTAGTCATAGTTGCTCATAAATCTGAGGGCATTGTTATTTATCTGCAAGCTAGGAGGTGTAACAGAGGTTAATCATGGAAGGTGGAGACATAGGGTAACACTATCCCTTTTGTCTTCACCTCACTTCCATTGTGCTTTGTTATTTTCATAGGAATTTTGATTGTTATTGTGCTAACCCACTTAATAATAAAATTTAGGATTTTCCCTTGATTACATTGGTGAACCCGACGTTGTTATTTCGGCTTTTCGTACGTTTTTTTTGTTGTTTTCTGTTGTTTTGCAGGTACAGGTACGGATCGCCGCAACATTTTTAAAAACAGTGTGACGCATCATATGCGTCGCGACGCATACGACAACTTAGAGCCGCAATCGCACTGTCACAACGCAACTGACGAACAGAACGACGCATCCGTTCGTCCTGAGCCGCATCTGATACCCCGAAAGCCGCATTCGAAACTCGCGCCGCATCCGTTTGGTATATCATTTTTTGTTTTCTTTCAAGTTTGCGGTTTTATTTTTGCATTTCGGGTTGTCCAATCTTAGGTTTTTCTGTTTTCTGTCTTTTTCCTGCATATTGAACAATATTAGGTTTTCTGTCACTAATCATTTCCCGTAGTGGCTTTCTGTTTTGGGTAGAGTTTTTTGTTGTCTTCTGTTGTTTTGCAGAATACTGGTACGCATCGCCGCAAACGTCGCAACGCATCTGCTCACAGAAACGACGCAACTGCCCTGACAGACCGCAACTGAGAATTCCAGAGCCGCATCTAACATTTCGAGCCGCATTCGCAGAACCGAATGACGCAATTGACAAACCGAGCCGCATCTGTCTGGCAATACCGAGCCGCATTTGTATGGTAAATTTTTCTGTCAGTTTTTAGGTTTTAATTGCCGAATTTCAGGTTGTTTCTGTTTTCTGGTTTTCTGTCTTTTTCTGTGTTGGTTATTCCTGCATGTTAACCAGGTTAGATATTTTGTGTTACTAATAGTTTCTTGCAGCGTGTGGCGATCATTTTCCGTGTGTCCAAGACCATCACATCCAAAACTACTAACTCATTGTTTGCAGATTCGCATGTCAAAGAAGGAGAGAACAAAACAGTGTGTTTGTTTATTTCTAGCTTAGCAAACTTTGAATTTGGTGCTTTTAAAAAGAATCATGTCTTTCATGCTTGAGTGTGCTTGTGGAGTGGTAGGTGAGTATACTCTCACTTGGTGAAAACCTTGTGATCAGAAAACCAGACCCATTCCTTTTTGTTAATTTACCCTTCATGATTCGGTATATCGGAGTATCCTCTCCCCTTGCGCATTCGTGCGATCCTGGGTGTAAGAGAAACGGTTACCGACTCTAGAACTTGGGCCTATTCTGGTGGGAAAAAGTAGTCACCCCAGGATGACTCAGACCGGTAGCACCCTGACACCGAGGGACTTCCAGCCGGTATAGAAAAGTGGGTTCTTGGGGAAAGCCCAAGAATCACGAGCGTGGTTCCGACGAGATGGATCCTAAAGGGGACTCTCGCCGCATGGATCACGCCCCACGAACGGAATGCCCGAATTAAACACCCTTGTCTTAGTATCCAACCGTTCTATTGGCCGTTGCTTGATATAGTGCAGGGTACAGTATCATGCCCGAAGATTACTCACTACTGATCCCCTTGAGTAGAGATAGCAATTCTTGGGATATCACTACCCAATGAATCCGAATTTGGTGTGCTCGAATGACGTTAATGAGCCGTGGAGGGGAGCCAATGCCACCAAATTCTAAGCTATCCGCTCTCGAAAAGGAAAGGTGTTCATCACCAATCCGGGGTATAACTGGTGGGCTATATCAAGTATACAAACCCGAGGCCTAGTGGCCTTTCTAGGATTGTGCTTATCTCATGTGTGTTTGGTTATCCCTTAAAACGCTGTGTTTGTCAAGTGCATTCTGGTTTTGTCACAGTCCAAACAAAACA